>JAOEGS010014050.1:0-33339 GCA_025447755.1 Corythornis vintsioides
AATAGGAGAGGAAAGTTTTTTGCTGTGAGGGTGGCAGAGCCTGGCCCAGGCTGCCCAGAGAGGTTGTGGAGTCTCCTGCTCTGGAGAGATTCCAACCCCCCCTGGACACTGTGATCCTGGACAACCTGCTCTGGGTGACCCTGCTGGAGCAGAGGGGTTGGACTCAGTGATCTCCAGGCCCTCACCATTCTGCAGTTCTGCTCCCCTAGCAAAACCCTGGTGATTTGCTGTCCAGGATGAGGACTGAATTGCAGGTAACAAATGCATCTAAATCATCTAAAATACATTTGCAGTTAAAAACAAGAAGCTCAGCTGGAAAACACACTGAGCCACTGGAATGAACACTACAAACCCTTGAAACTTCAGTCAGAAACCATTCTGCTTCCAGGTATGGGGGCATTCCTGCAAGAGTTAGCAGAAACAACACTGTCACATTCCTGCCTCAAAGCAGGGATAATAAAAATATCAGATGTATCCCCACACACTTCCCAGCACTGCAAAATGAAAATCAATCTGGATGCTGAATGGCAGTCTGAAGCCTGCAGACAAGGTTCACTGGGCACATCCCTCAACTATTCACAAAGATCTCATCTCCCAATGCTCTTAAAAATAATCCTCTAGAAATCACATCGAGCACCTCGTCTCCAAAACTGGGTATTAGACTCTGAGGTCAAATCTCATCATTTTTAATAAGAATTCAGGATCAAGATTTAAATACCACACGTAATGAAAAGCACGGGAATTATATCTGTCCCAGAAAGCAGGGGAGAAATCCATTGTTAAATGAATATATATTGTAATTCTGAACTCTGCCGTGCATGTCTGGGCTTTGCATAAAAGATAATTAATTAGTAGATTGTAACACGGTCCTGAGGAAACAAACTCAGGCTGTGGGGTTCACCCTGATGATGCCAAGAGCTTCAAACATGGCCCTTGCAGACCCACTGCAGTTAAAAATGAAACAAAACAGGAGAAAAATATTAGCTAAAAACTCCCAACATTTATGCACTGCTTTTTGCATCATTGTATTGTAATAAATCAAAGTATCAGATGTTGAGGGACCTCATCTGCAGCTATCTAACTGTGATGTCTTCCCATCCAGGGGGATGGTTTTGGGGGACAGCTGCTCCCCAGGGGTGCCTCTGGACTCGAGCTCATCCCCAGCTCAGCTTTGGTTGCTGCTTCCATCCAGAGCCTGTCATCAGCAGGCAGCTCTCATTTTCTCTCAAAAAGGGATGACCATCTATAATTTCAGGCTGTGTTGTCAACTTAAGCTGTTTAATGGAAAGTTTTGAGGTGCTAGATGGCAGCAGAGAGTGTTTCGTGTTAAAAAAAAAAAAGCAAACAAAAAACAAATAGAAACCAACTTGTGTTAAGCTAATGGGCTATATAAAAGTGTCAGTGAGAAATGATCAATGCTGTTGAGTTTTCAGGCACCAAAAATGCACAAGCAGCTCTAGAAAACCTGCCCTTTGAAGGAAGTTCTCAGATAGAAAAGACATAATCAAAACCTTCACTGTTTTGGCATTTCAATCCATTACATCTGTTTGTGGATACCAAAAAAAAAGAAAAAGAAAAGTTGTGTACTGCGTTTCTCTGCAGCTTTATTTTACTATAGCCAGATGTCCTACTCCTGTCAAAATATTTACTAGTAAATATTCATCAGAATCAAACCTAGAAGTCTGGTCTAGATCCAAATGCTGTCAGTCCTTGAGAGATTCCAACTGAGGAGTTAGATACAAGGGTTGGGTTTTTTGTTGTTTGGGGGCGGTTTTCCTGGTATTTTGAAGGAAAATCCATCCTGTTCTCATCTACCCCCGAGGACTGATCATCTCCCATCACATCCTTGGAAGAGGTAAAGCAGCCAACTTGCACTCCCTGCCCCTTTTCATCTCATGTTCTGAGAATATTCACATTTTTCAGGCTAATCTTTAAATGAGGGGGAGGATTTAGAGTAAGGAGCAAAAACCCAGTGAGGATGACAACATGTTAATCCCTAGCCCAGTTCATTTCAATGGGGAATGTGGTAAAGCTGCAAATTAACTTGATGGTATTGAAGTCATCAGCTCTAATTGTTTCTTAATTAATGACATGAAGTTCCAAAGCACATTACACGGAACCTTAAGGCTGGGGAAAATGGAAAAAGACAAGGCAGAATTAAGAGTTAAACATGTATTAAGTTACCATAAATGTGGGTTTAAACTGCTGGGGAGCACGACAGAAACATTTCTTCCCTTGCTCATGTCTCAGGGAAAGGGAACCTCTCCTCCTTGCACTGGCTTGAGCCACGTATCTATTACCAAAAAAGCTGCATGCTAAATTAATGGCATTTTTTGCCTGTAACCTTATCTAAATGTGTCTTACTCTTGCCTGGCTGCCTGGGGGATTGAGTACAACTGGCTTCATATCTGGCTGGAGTCCTACACCTTGTCAGGCACGTCACACGAGGCAGGCTGCAGGGAAAGCAATGTCTAGAAAGAAGATCTACATGCAACTGGAAGACCACCTGAGCAGCCAATGCCTCTGTGCTGAGGACCTGCAGATACAACCTACACTGCCCCCTCTGCCACAAAGCAGAAGATACCACTTAAAAACAGAGTTCAGATTGCAGCAGAGCAGAAGAGCTGGGAATCACAAAGTAAGGTCCATAAGCTTGAACCTTCTTCATCTAGATTCTGCCCAGATTAAAAAACCCTTCACATTTTAATAAAGCCTGTTAATGACAAGTAATTCCCAAAGCATCTCTGCCTCTATCAGCAAAGGGGTAATTAAGAGCACTGCTGGATGGCACACTTTGCACTGCCTCCATTGATAACATGAGGTGTCATTCAGTTTTCCCAGGAATTTGAACACTCTTTTTTTTTTTCATATGGAGTCTCCAAAGAGCAAACCATGAGGAGCAGCCAGCCAGACCTTCAGTCAGCATAAATCAGCACAGGGTGCAAGGGCAGAGGATCTGACAGGCTAACTCTGCCTTTTCTCTAGGCAAGATGTGGTAGGCAACCCTTCTTTAAAAGCCTGAGAGTTGATGTGCTTTGAGGTGGAAACTTAGAAGAAAAAAAAAAAAAAAAGGCTATTAAAAGCTTTACTGGGGAGGGAATCCTTGCAGTGTTTTATATTCATGGAACAAAGAAACTCAAATCCACTAGGAAAAGAAAAGGACTGTATTTATTCTAAGTAAGTCACTTTTGCTTAGGACAAGCAGTTTCTTCCACACTTGATACCATCTTTAACTCATTGTTTCTCATCAAGTGACTAGTGGTGATAAGAATTTCCTGAGATAGTAAGATTCTATTTCTAAGCAGTAAAAATAAGTATTATCAGATGCTACTTGGCATTCAAATATGCAAGAATGGAAGAAAATTCCTCCACCCAAATATCAGACACACTCCTTTTGGCCACTGTTGAATTATACAAAGGAACAAGAATCAGAGGCAGCCACTTTCCAGAGTTGCCCAGTCACTCCTGAGACCCTCAGACACGCACTGGTCCGGAAGAGAGATGCTGAGCAATGAAACAATTAATTTTCTACCTCCTCTATTTATTTTTTTTTTAGTAGGAGTGTAGCTGTTGAATGAGAATCTATTCCATATTCTACTGTGAGCCCAGACCTCAAGGACACACTGTTTAAATTCTGCTGAAAAGCCAGAACCATTACAATTCTTCAGGGGCACTTTTATGGAGAGTTTTTGTTTTCTTTTCTTTTTTTTTTTAACTTTTAATGATAAGAAAGTGCACCACAAGCAATAATTGACAGCAAGAATATTAAGTCTGCTTTTATGGATGAGAAACTGAAAGAAACAGCAGGTAAAAAGCACCCCTGCCATAGATCCAGGTTTGTGTTTACCAGAATGCCTAACATTACACAGTATATTTATTCAGGTGTTATGAGATATGCTTTGCATTGACTTCCATCACAGGTGGAAATGCAGAACACAGAATTTCTGTCCATCCTTGAAAGGACTTAACCACTAATTTTGTTGATGATGAAACCATCCTCTCCTTCCCCAAATTCCCTCCCCCATTTCATAGACTCCTCTTCTCCTTTGGTTTTACCATCAGCTGCTTTATGCTGTGCATTCTTCTTAATGAGGGCTTGGTCAAAACCCAGCAAAGAGCAGATACCACCAAAGAAAACAATCAACTAATCTGGCTGTTAGAGGAACAAAGTCATCTCCTAGTTCACCTTGAGTTTCCTGCCTGAAAATCCAAGTACTTTTACTCAAGGGTCTCTGCTCCTTTCCTTTGAATGGTCCCAAACCCAATGGGAAACAGGAGAATGGAGAGAAACCACAACCCCAACTGGCCAGTGTATCATGGGAAGGTGCTTATTCAAGCTTCTCAAGATGGACTGTTGTGTCAGAGGACACAGACTCTCTCCAAGAGCCATCTGCTGGTGCCCCACTCCCCCTGACAATCAAGGGCACACAGTGACTATAAGGACTGGAAGGTAAAGAGTTGAGGAATTCCTCCAGTAAACATGAATTATGGGGAACACCAGAGGAGGTTCATCCCATGGAGACACCAAGGTGCTGCCACTCTCAATAGAAGTCAAAAAGCCAAGAGTCTCACCCATTAAGCCCTGGCAAGCATTGTGTGACTGTGCTGGCACTGATCAGCCATTAGACATAGCAAAGGACCTGAAAGGAACCAGTGAGAATGGTTTGTCTGTCACTGCAAACAGTTCTGCTGTTCTGATTTTTTTTTTCCCCCCACAAAATAAAAACTCATCATGGAATGGAAAATTTCAGCTCAAACAATTTGAAAATGTGGCAAAATTACAAGCTCATGGGAACTGGATCTGAACTGGTGCACAGTCATCCCACCCATACTTGTTCTACAGAGCAAAATCTGTTACCCTGTGCAGAGCTCCAAAGAGCAAAAAGTCACACTGTCAAATAAAGAGGTCACAACTATAAGTTAAAAACCACCAACTTAAGGAACTAGTTAAGCTGAGTAACACAATGAGACTGAACTACTCTTCCTAGAGGAGTCAGAAACCTGCCTATAAAAGCTAAGAACCAGAGTTTTCACAGATAACACCTCCCTGCATGGCTTTTTTTTTTTTCCACACCAGCTGCAGGTTTAACAGAGTCCTACAAACACAGCAGCTTTTTAATATACTGTTTAATAGTGTGACAGTGTGTAAGTTATTTCCCTCAACACGTGCCAGTTGTTTGCAGCAATTCCTAAAGGAATCATGAAGACAAATCCATTTGGCAATAAGGACAGTGAGTACAACATGTAGCCCGAGGCTATTTCACCTCCAGACCTGCCACCATCCTGCTACATGGAATGAAGTCCATTCCTAGCAAACTCTCCAAGGGCTCGTGTTGGGAGTAGTAAAAGGGAAGGTAGAGCTTCATAAAAAGCACAGAAATCCCCCTATGGACTACAAACCATTTTAGGCTTTCCTCAGGAAAACACAGCTTTGTGTCCTGTCCACTTGTTTCAGGAGAAAAGCTGCACAAGCACTTCCAGGGACCAGGAATTCATTGAAAGCAATTTCTTTGGATCATGCTGCACTTGGCTGGATGGAGCTGTAGAGATTCTTCCCCCCTGAACATCATCCTGTTAGCAAAGACTCCTCTCCTCCATCTGCTGAAGTAGTTCCCTTATTTCTCATCATCTTTCACTGATCATTCCATATGCTTTCCATGCCAAAAACAAGAGAAAAGCTTTTTTTTTTGTTGTTTTCACAGCACCTGGAATGGCCCCTCTTCATGTTTTACTACACTATAATCCAGGATTAGAAGCATATCATAAATAATAGCCATCAGAAGTCTGGGATTTTGGCAGCTCCTCTGCATTTTGCATTTTTCAAGGTGATTTTCACAATGTTGCTTACACTCAGCCCTAATCTGTTGCTTATAAACACAACACAAACCTGTCTTACAACAGGGAATCCCATCATTCCAATCAAATCACTAAGCAAATAACAAACTCTACTTAAATAAGTGATGTCTTCTCCACATTTACAGATTAGAAAAGAATATCTTTTGCCCAAGAAAGAAGGAAAAAAAGCTCACATATCAGAGGAAAATAATCTAAACTTCAATCACATCTAAAACTCTGTTAGCAGGTTTGTCATCTCATGCTTTTGAATTTCTTGTACACTCAGCAGCTAGATCTGATAGTAAACATCAAACCAGGAAGGCAGCTTTTGAAAATCCAGGCTCAGCTGATCCAGCTCTTTTAAGTCAAGTTCAAAGCAAAATTTGCAGATGAGATAGTGTGCTACACCTGAGTGCTTATGGCATTCTGCAGGAGAGAGATGCAGCCCCTCACTGCAGCATACCCTGGATACTCCTTCCTAACTTTTCTCTTCTTCCCCCTTCCAAAATTCAGAGTCAAACCAACAGGGCTAAAGAAGTTCATAAGTGGAAAGCAACAGCAAGGGGGTTTTACTCTGATGTATAGAGGAAGCAATAGGTAACATGCAAAAAACCAAACCCACACCTTGTCCTGCTGATCAGCATTTTACCCTCACTGGAAGCTCCTCAAACCCCCCCCCCCCATTCTCACCACCCTGTGAGCTCTGCACTTTCCTCCACCAGCAAAACCTATTTCACCTCCCTGGCATTCAAGTAATGCTGCAAATTGTTACCCTGCAGGCCACCATGAGAGCAGATGAACAGGGGAACTCTTCAGGAGGCTCAACATAAGATATTCTGCTTAAAATAACACTTTCTTCTGCCTTTGTTGCTGATGGGGAAAGCTGCACGAGCAACTGGTCTGCACAGGAGAAATGCAGGAGTGCACACCAAAGAGTCTGAGCTTCTTTACCATCATTTCTTTCATGAATAACTAGGTGAGCTGCAATAGAAAATGTTACCTACAACCTTTTCCTGATGGGAAACTGAACTAGAAGGTAAAAGACACCTCTGTGACAAACTAGTGATAAAGAATGATTTACAGCAAATCTGCCTCATCACCCCAGCCCAACAGAAGCAAAGCTGTTCCAACAGCAACAAAAGCAAAGCTGTTCCAACAATATGCCCCAAGCTGGGACAAACAACAACAACTTTTACATTTTCCATCTCTTTCCCATAGGAAGATAGTCAGGATTACAGGACACTGTCCACTTTCACACTCCCTTGTCATGGACACTGCAACTGGCACCCCTAGGAAGGGGAAGGGAGAGTTACAGCACCAGCCTCTGCATCTCAGCTCATCCTCCAGCCAGAGGAGGCCTCCAGAAAGCAGCACATTCAACAGAGAAAAACCCTTTTCCAAAGGCAGCATCAATTTAAGGGATGTTTCAAACTGGGAGTGACAAGTAGAAACGGGGATAAAAGAAGACCTAGGAATTAAACAAAAGTTCCTGTTCACAGGACTACCAAAGAGTAACCAGCTTCTCCTCTCCCAGTGTCTCAACAACAGTACAACTGCATTTTCAGCCAACAGAGAGGACAGGGCATCTAGCCCTGGATATCTGGATTTCTTTATGTCTAAGTGCTGTCAAAACCAAGGAAAATTGAGATATTCTACTTCAGCCACCCATCAGCTTCTACAGAAAAACCAGAGCATGCTCCTACCTTCACAAATCCTGTCCAGTCGCTGCCTCTTGACTTTGTGTTTATCCACAAGTGCCATTCTTGATGGTGGCTTCTAGCTTTCTGATTCCAAAAGCAGAGCAGATCCCCAGGAGCTCAGGGAAAGTCACGGGCAGGGGCGAGCATAGCGGCCACTGTGGATCCTGCAGAGAGATGGAAGGGTTTGAGAGGGTTTCCAGCAGGCCAGCTCAGACCAGCCTGACCCCAGGGTTTTGGAAAGGGCAGCTCTGAGTTCAGTGCTCCCAAGTGTCCCAGTACTCAGCCTGCAAATCAAGCTCCCAGCCCCTTGATCTCCCCTGCTGTTGGAGAAAGCAGCACTGCACACAAGAGCTGCTGGAGCACCCCACGGCCTGCCCTGTTTTCTTGCTGCCTTCAGAAATCTATCCCTGGCAGAGAAAATCCATTTGGCTGTTTTGTAGGCTCACAGACACCAAAAGATTATTAAAAAGTAGATAAAAAAGGGCAAGTAGCTTTTGCTCTGCCCAGTACTTCCACACACACGCCACTTTCATGTCTTATTGAAGCCTTGCCCTGCAAAAGTCATCAGGAGACCTTGAATTTGCAACGAGACCTTGATGGATATTCCAGCTGGCACCAGAGCCTGGCCTTACCCTCAGACTTGAAGGGCTCCAGGAGCTGCTGGAGCAGAGTGAGCCACAGCACAGAGAGGGTCTCTGATTTATATGGAACACTCCACAACAGACAAACAGCTGCAGCCTTTTCAGGGGTGCCACGGTGGAAGAGCCTTAATGGATCCTCTGGGTCTGATGCTTTTGCCCCTCCAGAGAGCCAAAGGTTTTTTTCATCCCCAAATGCTCCTGAGCTGGCCACAGACCCTGAACTTGCCACTTGGACCCAGCAGCTCTGGTGTGAAATCCAGGGAGGGTTTTTTTCCAAGCAAGTTCCACATGAGAGAAGATCTCACGCTGACAACAGAGCTCAAGCAATTCCAACACCACACACAGCAACTTTTGAGTTATGCTACACTGCCAGGGATTCAATATCCTCTTTTATATCTCTAAGGTGAAAACAGATGACCCTGGTAAAAGCTCCAAGCTTTCCAGGGATGGATCCTGCTCCAGAGATGCCACCAGCCACCCACCACCTTCTCAACCCTACTTAAAGGCACCAAAAGAGCCCAAGTAAATTCTGAAAAGCCACCAGTAGCCACCAACTCGGTGCCACTCACTCAAACTAACCCCCAAACACCTCCTCCCTGGCAGGTGAATTTTTCACACCGTGGCATTTGCAAAACAAAACCTTCTCCAGGAGCTGAAAGCCACCAGCTCCACAGGAGCTAGGACACTCCAGAACACCATGAACTGGAAAACCCCAGACTTGTGTCCACAAGCTGACCTTGGGGAACAGCTGTGACCTCAACTTCTTCTGCAGAGCAGCACAAGCATCTCTTGACTCATCCTCTTGAAACACTTCAGGTTCTTCACACTCACAGAGTCCAGTCTGGCATTCCCACCTCTCCCAAGGGTTTTTGGCTCCTTGAAAACCACACCAGTGGAGCAGCAACTTCCCAGAAAAGCCAGTTAACAAATGCAACGGGCTGGGCTCAGCCAGTGAGGGCTGAAGGCTCTAACAAAGCCACTGAGCACCAAGATGACAATTTCATGGAGATTATTGTTATTATTATAAATGGTTATCAATTATGCATCACGTTGATAGTTAATTTATAAAAGGAAAAGGTTTGTGTTGGTACAACTGAATTCTGACTAAGGGAAGATAGGTGATTTCCTGGTAGTTAATGGCCAATTTCCCAGCAGCACAACTGCAGTATAATCTCTGAGATTTATAGCAATAATTAATTGATTTTTTTTTAAACATAGGGATGCTAAAGAGCACGATTCCCACTCACGTTAATAATTAATGCAACCCTCTAAAAGAAGCAGAAAACTTCCATTCCAGAGGCAGAAGCTTGCTGCAATCAGAATATTTCTTACAACAAAAATGAGGCTGTTAGTGTAGCTGAAGCCAGAGTAGTTAACATTTCCACAGTCAACATTTAAAATAATACCCACACATTTTGACCTCTACTACATCCCACTCCACTTCCAGGGAGAAATACCAGGTTTTGAGAGGCATGTCAGGAGAGAAAAAGTTAGCCTTTTCTTCTGAAAATGCTCCAGTGGTCCTCATGTCAGGGCTGCAACTTTTTCTTTTCCCCAGATAAAATCAATATGTGAAGTGTAGTTAATTTGGACAGAGGGCATTTTCTGATGGATGAACGTTTCCATTCAAGTCGTTTGGTTTTTTTTTTCCCCTGCCATCTCCATTCCCTGCATTACTCCCTAGAGGAAAACTTTCTGCTAATAACAATCAGAGAAATTCCTGCTTGTATTATCAGAAGCCCACACAGCTTAATGTAAATGCCCCTGAACAAACCCTATCCCAGTGATGTTAACCATTCCCTCTTTGGCTGACAGGTGTCCATGTATCACCCCCCAATGAAAGCCCAACTCAGAAGACTTAATGAAAAAGTGATTTGGCAGGGATGGCTGAAATGGAGAAAAGCAGATGTGCAGGGCACAGAAACAAGCAGATCATCCCCAGCCTTCATGTGAAGCTGTAATTAAGCAAGCAGCTCTTCCATTTGGGGGATTCAATCTTCAATCTCTCCTCCTTGATTTCCTCCATCCGACCCCATCTCCAAAACAATGGCAAGGCTAAATGTTCCCCCACAAGAAAATAAACACAATCAGGCAAAGCAGAACAAAAAAAAACCAACCCCACCACCACTGGCAATTAAAACCCAAGAAAACCTCATTGTATAAGGAAATTTGAGAGAGAGAGAGGGAGGCACACACACAAAAATTGTGCTTCATCTTCAGCAAGATTAGGAAACAAGTGAAGTGATTTACATACAGTAATTGCATGGCCGTGTTAGCCTCCAACAGTGGCTTTCAAAATGGAAATGTTCTTGAAAACCCTCGGACACGATGAGAGCCCAGGCACTCATTTATTTATTTCAAGGAAGGCTGCAAGACAATGTTTTCAGGAGAAAAAAAAAAGAAAAAAGCTTTTTAAATAGTGCCTGTTAAATACCACGATCCAGAAAACAAGAGGCTGGAGTAGGGGGGTTTCCATAGAAAACAAAAAGAAACAAAAGGTAATTTTTTCTCTCAAAAAATCAGGGAAAATTCAGTCCAAGTGTTTTGATGATACCATCAGACACCTCCTAGGCTCTTGGGAGAGGTTCCTGGAGAAGGTTTTGGGCTTGTGATGATTGCAAGACATCAGTCCTCTCTGGTGAGACCTCACCTGACACACCGTGGCCAGCTCTGGAGTTCTCAGCACATGGACCTGTTGGAGTAGGTCCAGAAGAGGCCACAAAAATGATTTGAGGGCTGCAACAGTCTGCTGGGAGGCCAGGCTGAGGGAGTTGGGGTTGTTCACCCTGGAGAAGGCTCCAGGGAGACATTCTTGTGGCCTTTCAGTGCTTAAAGGGACCTGACAGAAAGATGGGGACAGAGTTTTGAGCAGGGCTGTTGCAGCAGGACAAGGGGAGATGGTCTGAAACTAAAAGAGACTAAAAGACACATTTAGACTAAAGAAATTTTTTACACTGAGGGTGGTGAGAGCCTGGCCCAGGGTGCCCCATCCCTGGCACCATCCCAGGTGAGGCTGGCCTCTGAGCACCCTGCTCTAGGTGCAGATGGCCCTGCTCCCTGCAGGGGGGTTGGACTGGGTGACCTGGAAAGGTCCCCTCCATCCCAACCCATTCTATTGCTCTGTAACTCTCCTCTCTCAGCTGGAAGCAGCCCAGGATGCCCAAGCAGCCCACAGTGGTGCCACGAGCATCTGCTGATGCCAAATGAAGCTCTCCCTGCTAAGGTGCAAATCTCAATCACACTGGAATTGAGAGTTCAAAGGAAGACCATCCCTCAGAGCCATGAAGTGTCTGAGGTGCCAACTACCCCCAACTAGCCAGGCATTTCCATGGCTGCTCCTTCCAGCTGCCAAGGGGAGGGCAGCAGGGGCTGAGCAGCAGAGTCTGGGTAAGAAAGGCAGTGGGGAGAAAAGAAAGGAGGAGACACACAGAGATAATGACAGGGGAGGGAAGAGGACAAAGGAGCCAGCACAAAGCAGGAGGGACACTGGGAGAAAGCTGTGTCATCCCCACAGCACAGCCCTGCCTGCCCCTGGGCAGCCCCCATCACCTCCTCCTCCCTCCAGAGCCCTGGCAGGAGCACGGGGGAGGAGGGAAGCACATGGAAGGGATGGGATGGGCAGAATGATCCTTCTCCAGAGCTGCTTTTCTTTCAAAGCACAAGAAAACAAGACTGGGAAGTCACAGTGTCAAGACACTGTTAAGCCTGAGAGCCCAGCAGGAACCAAAAATGGATTAAACATTTATACTGGTAGGGAGAACAAACATAGATTTTCATTAGCCACAATAAAAACCAGGTTTGGGCTCTGCTTTTTGGTTTTCTTCTGTTTTGGTTTTTTTTGTGGTGGGGGATTTTAGTGGTTTTGTTTGTGTTCTTGTTTTGGGTTTTATTGTTTAGAGGGTTTTTAAATGATTCTCATTTAAATGCCTGAGGAATGTAGACCCTCATACTTGGCCAGAGTTTCTGGCACACCATTTCTGCGTGGCCAGGTTTTGGACTTCTCCCCCTCCATTAAATGCTCAGAGGAAATAAGATGCTAGATAAAAATTGTAAAACCAAACCCAAACCAAAAGGCTTTTCCCCAAGTTCTTTGTGAAGAATCTAGGCTGTAAATCACCCTGATGTGAGACTCCCAGCAGCCTGCATCCCTCCTAAGGACCCTCAGCACCCTCAAAACAGGGAGGGCAGGGCTCTTGCCACAAAGCCACTGCTAATTAGGCTTAATGCTTTGACTAGTTAATAGTGTGATTTTGCTGCCACGGAGTGTTCAGCAACATCTTGCATCAAAAGCCCCTCCGTGGAGCTGATGATGCTGTGAGTGACAAGAAGCACTCTGTCTCTAGGTGATTGGCTTTTTTTCTTTCTGCCCAGAACCCCCACGACCAAAATCTTGCCCTTCCACTGCCTAGCTGGTCAAAGAAAACAAAGCAAAAAAAAAAATAAACATCAACTCAGCAGGTTAAAGGTGCTCCAGGGAGAGGCAGCACTCCCACATTGGCACCATCAAGAGCTCTTCTGCTCCTCAGCTGCAGAGAAGGAGGATAACATGCTGTAGGAGTCCTGAGCAGAAGAAGTGGCAAGAATTGTGAGGAACTTGCTGTTCCAGGAGTGAACACAATGTACCATGGTGGCATATGAGCCTGCACATCTGCTGCCAAACCCAACATGCCACAGAAGGGTGCAGGCCACATCTCCAAACGTTCTGCAAGGAGATCCAGGCTGAGAGACAACAATAAAGCTCCAAAGATGGCATGGAGGGCCTGATCCTGCATTCCCTCCAGCCCTTGAGCACCCCTTGGCAATTCTACTCCATCAAAGGTACTTGTTGACACGGTGAAGGCTGATTCACAATTATCTAGACGTGCCCTTCAAAGGAGGAGGAAAACAAAAAAGCAAGCCATATGGGTTTGTAGCATTTTCCTTCCTCTCCATCTTAATGATGCATAAAAGCCTGAGAGAGGTTTTTGTTTGGATCTGGATTGTTTTCCTGAGTTTCTTTAAGAAACGAGTTTCAGGTTACAAACTGTGCTCCAGATGGGGTTCTGGGCTCTCAGAAAGATGTCACAATAGTCAAGTTGCCTCAATGGTTATGGTACAAAAGAGAGGGGAGTGAGATACCCGGGGTTTTGTTCCTATTTTATTTCTCATCGTTTTCTTCCCTCCCCCCACCCCCAATTTTGATTTCCAACATTAAATGCCTAGTTCTTGGCTTGGAGAAAAAAAAAGAGATCCAGGCACCTTCCCTTGTCAGCAGATCCTCTGTGAGTTTTCAAGTAAAACTAGGAAATCCCACAACTGGCACTCCTAAAGCTAAAATACAACCAAGCAGCTCAGACAGACAGGAAGAAATTTGCTTTAAAGAAAATAACTGTCATCTCTCTTTCTGGCATCAGAAGTGAAGCTGGTGGATGCTCTGCTTACCCTGCACCCACAGCCTGCTGGTGGGCAAAACAATAACCAGGAGCTGAACCCCAATTATCCACTTAGCTTTGAGAGCACCTAATCCATCTCCTAATTAATCACGGGCCTCCTTCAGCCTCACTTATCTTGTTTTTTCTAAGTATCTGAGGCTGATAAGGTGCACACTGATACTGCTACAGCACACAGCAGGCTGGCTGCCTTACCCTGAACTTCTCCAACGAAACGAGAGGAAACGATCCATAAATAATCTTAAGGTCTCCAAAGGTTCCTGCCACGCTGGAAAACACAATCTCATTCTGCATTTTACCAGAGGAAAACAAGATTAAGTGGTATTTATTTTCACTAATCACAAAGGCTAACGCCAGAGTGAGATGAACCTTCTTCAGGATAACCAGAACTCTCCTCTCCTCAAGCCATTAGCTGCTCCTCTACCAAAACCAGCAGAGCCACATTAAAAACCCTGAGGAAAAAAAACCCCAAAACGGACTGTTTGGTGGTTTGTCAGGCGAGTTATGCAGTTCCTTGGCCATTAGAGGGCATTTGATACTGCAGAGTGAAGCTCCAGCACGCAGCTTGTGCACAGCATCTCTAACCCCCATCTGGAGCTGCTGCAGAACAGTTTCTCCCTCCTCTCATTTAGTAATTGCCACTTTGCAACCTTCCCATATGCCGCATATAGATGAGCAAGCAAAAGCAAGGACAAGAGGAAAAGAAGATGAAATAGCTATGAAGAAAAAAAAAAAAAAGTCCTGCTGAAATACTTTGGTGCACAGCTAGTGCTGCTTCCAAGGGTTGGATTTGTTCAGTTCCTTCTTCCCCCTCCCTAACTCCAACGCAGCCACCTGAACCCTTTCTCCTCTCACAAACAGCACTTGATGGGGTGAGTTCAGAAAAGCTGTAAATTGTGCCACGGTGCCAGTGCCCAGAGCTGGAGGAGAGAGCTCCTCCATCTCTGGAGCTGCACAAAGGCAGATGCAGCTCTCTCACTGTCAAGAGGTAGGACATGGCCACTTACCTTCTGCTGCCTCCTCCTTGTTCCTACTATCCCCACTACATGGGAACTTTCAACGGGTTTCATCTCCTGCTGGCTAGGAAACCACACAAAGCCACCCACTTCCCTGCTTCAGTGGTTTTCCTCTCTCCATCTAAATGCAAATCAAATTAGGAAAGAGCCAGCTATCTCCCTATACATCTCCCACCACACGTATGTTTGTAATCAGGGTGGCCAAACTTCCTGAGCACCAGCTGCATACCAAGATCTTCATGTGGCCGAGATCCACATCCTCCCGACCTCCGTACCCCCCTCCCACCCCCCTGCAGTGCCTCGTCCTTCTGCTGTCCCCACACTGTGCCACTGATCCTCCAAACCCTCTCTGGCCTGCATCTGAAAGCAAGGGGCTGGCAGAGGTGCTGGCCACATTTTGCAGTGTGCTACAGCAGCACCTGGAGCTCCTGCCTTGCACCTGCCTGTAGCAGGGACTTCCACAATCCTCACAAGTTTCTTCTGAGTTCCTGGGCTTTGTATCACTCCTAAATAAAAGGAATAAAAGAAGCAACTCGATGAGTGCATCCTTACAAGCAAACGTGGGATACTTGGAGAACACAGTGCTTCCCACCTCATATCCTGAGGTGTAACCAGGTGCTGTTGCCTCCATGGTCGACCTGAACCAGGAACACCCTCATCCCATCAGCATATCCCACCTACAGACCCACAGGACTACAACTCAAGTGTTTCCAAGTCTGCAGTGCTCATCTTCACTCCTAATTTCTTAATCCTTCCACCAACAGGATCAGACAATGAAGACCCAAGTGGCTCCAGCAGTGACACTGGATGTTCTCCTTGGGCCCCATCCCACAGTGACCAAACTGCAGGGCAACTTGGTGGCCTCAGCCCAGTTCCTCAGGGGACACATGTCTGAGTCCCAGGAAAAATCACAGCAGTGCACACCAGTCCATATCTTCATGCTCCAGCTGAGGGCCAGAAGAGGACCCATAAAGCACTACCTGCCAGGAGACCCCACCACTCACTCAGGATGGACCTGGCTCACCTGAAGAGCACAGGTGAAGTCCCTCCAGCAGCCAGGAGACTCAGCCTCCTACTCCCTGAACTCTCCCCTATGGAACAAACTCCTTGCATCTCTCATTCTATCACATATCTCAAGCTTTTTCTCCCCATCAGATCTCCAACGGATTGTCCTGGGATCTCCACCTGGACTGGGAATAGTGAAAAGGAGCAGTGTCACTCTTCTATCTCCAGAAAAATCTTTGGAGTGATAATTTGCCCTTATCTCAGTGCTTATATTTACAAGCTGCTCTCACATAAAAAAAAAAAAAAAAAGCCCTCATCTGCATTGACTTCTTTAGCAACATGAAATAAAATAGCCTGGAGCTACTCATGTCGCTTAACGTATTTTTTTGCTAATGTGGATGATGCTCCGTGTAAAGGAATATTCAAAGGGGAAAACTGTGTTTTGTTTGTAACACTTATTACCATCACTGAACAAAACATGTTCTAACAAGCCTCCGAAGGGGGAAACACATGTAATACCTTTAGCAGCTCAGCTAATTCATCTCTGGCAACGTCTCAAACGGAAAAGTCTAAGAATGGCAATGTGGAAAACCCTGTTTCTTGTGGTCCAAGACCTGTTCCCACTCTACAGTCTCTTTGCATCCCAGCGAGCCCTGTTTGTTTTGAGCCCACAGCAGCTTTACTCTACACACAAGGAAAAAAAAAAAAACAAAAAACCCCAGAGAGACGAGTTCAAGAGTTCAAGGCTACGTCTCCATTCAGGCGTACACCCACCATACAAACCGGTCTCTCTGTCCTAGGCTGAAGGCATTCCACTCCCCACCATCCAGTCACAAAAGGGCCTTGTCTGAGGGAAATGAGGAATGAAGGAAGGGTGCTAAGAATGGTGGTGGAGAGCCCATCCAGGTGGTGGAGCATCCAGGAGCAAGGAGGGCTTGGCTAAGAAATGGGTCAGGGATGAGGGTGGAGCAGGGAAGGGTGGCAGGAGCCCCAGGGGACCCTCCTGCCCCCGGGGGCTCCCCTCGTGCAAAAGCCACACTCCCTGCAACACTGAGCTCCACGGGGTCAGGCACCAGCACAGTCGGGATGGAAATGAGGGTTTCCATGAAGTCCCGTGGGAAAGAGCTCGTTGGGATGAGGGGTGGCCCCAGGATGGCAAAATGCAGCCTCCCTCCTCACTCCTCCCGTCCCTCCCTCTGCATCTCACCCCAGCATCACCCAGGAGGTTTCCCTTCCAGAGGAGTGAAAGGAGAGGGAAGGATGGAGCTGAGTGAGCTGAGAGGTGTAGGTAACAGTAATAAATAAAAGGAAATAATTCTCCCACCACTAACCTTTAGCACCAAGGCAGAGCAGCCCCTGCAACCACCACCCCTTTGCCTCATCCACGCATCTTTCTTCCCAGGGTGCTGTAAGGAGGCTATCTGGGATTTAACCACACTCAGGTTATTGACCTAAATTTATCCGGGCTCATCTGGAGCCATAACGGTCCATTGTGTGCCCGGGCCTGCTCGGGAAGCCTTAATACACAGATTATGGATGCAATGAAGTGTGACTGCTCCTATAGAGCTGTTAGGGTTTATTGTAGCAACACCTACTCGGGGTCCCTTGAACGGGTAGATCAGTGACACAATAGGCAGAAACGGCCACTACTTGGGGACGAATTATCCCAAGGGTCACTGGGAGGCTCCGGCCTCCTTTCAAGCAGGGAGGAGGAAAACACATCAAACCCCCAGGTTCCCAAATTCTGGGGAGCTGCGGGTGGATGCCAGAGAGATGTGGGGTCTGGCAGTGCAGGGATGTTGTCCCCAACCCACTGGCTCTGAAAAGTGACATTTGCAGAGAGCAATTTGCTACTGAAGATGAGGGTTTATCATGAAAGCCCCCGCGGGACCAAACTTTTAGCAAGAACAGCCACAGGCCTGTATGATATAGATCAAGGCTAAAATGCTGTATGAGAAACACATGGAAATTAGCCAGCAAAAAATCAGCATCCAATTTCAGCATTAATAAAAAAAAAAAGGGAAAGGAAAACATTTCATGTTCCAGGAGAATGCAAAGCAAACGAGCGTAATAGGAAAGTGCACGAGTATCTCCATCCCTCCCTTCTTTTCCTCTCAAAGAACAAAAATAATCTTAAGAGCTTGAGAGCTAAGTGGGGTTTAAAGAAAGTCCCTGGTGTGGGGAGACCTCAGGCTGAGGAAAATTAAAACATTAACACTACCAAAGTGTTCTCAGCCTCCTCACAAACAGCCGGCAGTGGTTCAAAGAGCTGCAGCTGGCTTTCCACCGTCGTGTACATCTTCCCCACCATTTACCACCAGCTTTTTTTAACATCGGTGACACTTCACATTCAAAATCGGCAGTTAAAAATAGACCACTGGTGCTCCCACTTTAACCCTGCACACTCCCTCTCCTCCTTCCCTCCATCAGCCCCAGGGCCATGGGGGGGGGGGGGGCTGCCCAGTTACAAAGGCAGGGTGACCCCCACGCTGCTGCCCCAGGACCTCATCTGACCCCGAGGGCCATCTCTTCCCCAAGTTTTAGCAGGAATGGATCCATTCTGCATCTCCCTTCCCACCTGCTCCTGCAGAGTCTGAGGCTTTAAAGAAAAGCACCCACCGCTAATGTTTGCTCTGTGGCCTTAAACCCTGCAATCAGCAGCGAGAGCAGGGAGAAAGAAATTCCTTTGTTATCCTGGAGCTACTTAAACACTGAACCTTCCAAAGCTCCCCGGGAAACAGGCCTGGTGGAAGGGTTGCCTCTCCAACAGGGAGCCTCGAAAATCAATATCCCTCACCCAACTTATCAAATTTACCGAGGACATTTATACAGTGTAATTAAATAGAAAAGAGGTACAAATACAGGAGAGCATTTGCACGGCACTGCATAGCAATTGCATTACCTCTGGAACAGAGGACACTTTGACAAAAAGGAGGGAAAATACCATATATCAACTCCCCACAAGGAGCACGGGGAAGGTCTCTGCTCTCCTTGCTCACCAGCAACGTTTTACACTTAAATAAAGGGGTGCAAAACACCCAGCACACATACCCAAGGCGTTGCTGCAGGTCCTGTTCAGTCAGCCCAAACGATGCCCCAAAAAAATGATAAATACAGCCCAAAACACTCAGTCACCTCCAAGACTCGTGTGGAGTCTCCAACACGTACTGGGGCACATCCCCCTGGCTGGGGTGGAAGCCAAGCAGATGCTATTACGTTGCTTTTCAGCACATGAATGTACCAAGTAAAATTGATTTTGCCCCGTAATCCGCTTGCTAAGTCAGTGATGTTTTCCACGAGCAGCAGACTGGCAAGATAAGATCTCCTGTGCAAGGTTAAACCTGGGAAAGGCTGACTGCCAGCTCAGGGCAAACGAAAACACGGCGGAAAAAGGCAAACGAGATTGTCTGGCTATTTGTTAAACAATTCTTCTCACAAGGCTTGTGTTACATGGGTGCTTTGTGAAAGCTCCTGGCTTTCAGGTAGAGCCAAAGAAGCTGGCTCCTTGCTCCAAGCCAGCTGCTGGGGATGTGACATCCCTCCTGCCACGCTGACCTTAGCATTCAGGATGGCCCAGCGTGGTGCCGGACTCACGCTCAGGTCCGAGGGCTGGTGAGGAAAATCCAGCTCTGATCCTCACTGCTGCCTACACCGACCAATTAAAACCAGTGAACAAGATGGGCAGGGTGCCTACCTCTCAAAACTGGGATATTTGGGATGTAATCACTTTGTACAACCTGCCTGCCCAGGTAGGTGTCAGCAGGTAACCTGCAAGATGGACAGAACAGGGTCTGACAGAGGATGTGCACTGCCAGAGCAGGGACAGGTCACACAGCTCCCACCCACCTCAAGGCCCCCAGAAACAGAGGTGTGACCACTCAGCAACAGCTCCTTCCCTACCTGCTCCCCACCCCCCAGGGACATCTCAGCCATCCACCCAGCAATATACCCATGGAGAAGAGGGAGCAGCGGGTTAAAGGGTTCTTTGTTGCCTCTCCTGTGCCTTGATTTCTTAATGTGAATCACATTCCTGTGTATTTTGAGCAATCTTTTATTAAAAGTGCCTGTGAGTCATTTTCTCTTAACTTGAAACTATAAAAATGCTCATGTTTGGGTAACAGGAATTTTTAAGATCCTGAATACTTCTCTTTTTAATTGAACAGGAAAAGGAGAGTAACCTGACCCACAATATAAGCTCTTTTTTTTTTTTTTTTTGTCCTTATTTGTCCTGCACAGACTCCCTGCTCTTGAATAGAAATTACACCTCATGCAGTAAAACTTCTGAACATCCTCCAATGAATACATATGGACAGCACTAAAACAACAAATACAAACCAAAAACACCTCTTTAGGGAAACTCCCAGCAAGTGACATCCTGGGAATCTCTTTTCTCCAGCATGATATTAAAAAAAAGCCAAGTCCATAAGGGTAATTCCATGAACTTTACATTAACATTCAGCCCTCTCAGGTGGCATAACTCAGTAACTGAAAATCATACTGGTATTTATTTGTACCTCCAGTGTCCCCCAACTTGAAGCCAAAAGACCACCAAGGGATTTGCTCTCCAGAGTGTCACTAACCAGGAACACAAGCAGTGCCCCATGCAACACAGCAAATAAACTGGTCTGTGAGCACCACAGTTGTTTTGCATCCCAGACATGGAGACCCCTCACCCTGCTTGCTGACATCAGAGGAGACACTACTGCAAGGCTGACTTTGGAAAAGGGCTCTTCACTAACAGGCAAAGGTCTCAACGAAATCATCCTGCCTCCTCATTTTCCTGCTCCATTACCTCACTGCAGAGTTCATTCCTGTGGTCTCCATGCAGGACTGGCAGAAGAAAACAGGCTTTGGCCAGAAGAGCCAGCAGAGAAACTTCCTTTAACTATGCTTCTCTGATTTTCTTGGACACACGTCATGCTCAGATTTGCATGTCACTTAGTCCAAAGCAAATGAAAAAGCATCAGGAACGAGGAAGCTTTACTGCTCATTTCCAGCACATTTGCTTCTCAAACTGCTTCAGTGCTTCCTGCACAGATCCCCACCCAGCACCATCCAGAGCAGCAGATCCCAAGATGTAGTAGGGAAAACCATGTGGCAAAAAAGCAACATCCAGGTGATCTCCAAGAGCAGCCTGGGACAGAGCAGAGATCACTGTGACTCTCTTGAGCAGGACCAAGACTGATGGGGCAGCAGAGGAGGAGGCACCATCAAGTGCCAGGATGGCTCCAGAAGAGCAGAAAGTGCTTAAGGGAAACTACACTGCTGAAAGCTTCAGTTAACTTTTTACTTTCTGAGAATAGAGGTGACTCCCAACACCCCTTTCATTCTTCTCAACCACCACAAAAGGGGGATAAGGGTGATGGAGTTACTGCTCCAGCCAAGGGGTTGCAAGTCCAACCTGTGTGAGGACTGCTAGGGAAAATATTATAAAGGGAAACTCATTTCCCCTGGGCTGCCTGATAGAGCCCATCAGAGGAAACATCTGCCATCCTCCAGAGAGGACAAAAATGAGGAGGAAGTGGTTGGTCCATCCAGAGAAAAGAAAGTCAGAAACATTAAAGGCACATGGGTCCTGACCAAGGCAGGAGACCCACTCCTGCAGGCGGGTCTCAGCCAAACAGGTTAAAAAAGAAGTTTTATAGACTGCCGAGTATGAAAACAGCAGCAACCCACTTGATGAGGTCAGGGACTGAAGTGGCCTAAGGTACTTGTAAGAGAAAACATCTGTTGGTGTTAAAAGGTCAGCAGGAAATGAATGCTATTGACTTTGTCCTTATTGGTTAGGCCACTGCTCCTCGAAAGAGAACCACACATGGCTTAACTTAGCAGCGTTCACCGAACAACAAACGCCCTGCGGCGGCCGCCCCGCCGGCTGCCCACCTTCCAGGCTCCTTGGTGCACCCAGGAACCCCCAGTGTGGCTTGCCCAGGGTGGCATTCCCTCCAGGAACACCTCTCTTCTCACAAGCCACCATTCCACATGCTTTGGGATGCGGAGGGGGGGTGGAAAAATCCTTCGTGCTGCCTCAGGAACAAGCCGTTCAAATAAATCCATCAACATAAAAGCGAAAAAAACAAGAAGTTTCTTCTGAAAAACAGGAAGCGTTAGGTACATAGCAGCCCAAAATAGAGCCAGCTTGGTTTGTTGACAAAACGTGGGTCCCAAGAGGTCATGCTTTTTATGTTTTGGGGAAGTTTTTTGGATTCTTTTTTTTTTTTTCTGGACAGCTAGGCTCACCTCCACGGCTGCCCATGGCACCGCTCCCCACTGCTGCTGGGGCAGCCGGGCCGGGCCAGGAGGAGGTCGATGGCGTCAGGCCTGGTCTTGCTTCCTGTGAGCGGCCCGGGGGCTCCCACAGGAAACCCTGACAAAAAACAACCCACGCTGGGAGCCAGGGCTGCCTCGGATAAGGAGAGGGAATATTTAAGGAGGGTACCCCCCTCTTTAAAGCTCACTCTGGAGTTTTAAGTGAGCAGGGAAGAGGTTGCAAACATTCCCTCGCTGGCTTCCCAGCTGGTAGGACAAGCCACTGATGGCTGAGGACAAGTTAAGATCATAAGATCTGATCCCCAGCCCCGTGCTGGCAAAATGTTCACAACCAAGAGACTGCAGGATGGTGCCTTCTACAGAACAGGGGAGGGAGGAGAATTTACACTCTGGCTTCCCAAAGTGGTCCTGTGGAATTTTCTCACCGCTCGGGGCCTCTCCAGTCTGAGCTCTGCCTGCCCTTCCCCACAACACACCCTGCCCTCCCTGATTCAGTCTGCAGGGGTGGAAAGCAACATCTTGGCCTTAATATAAAACCCAAGGACATTAAAACAAGAACATCACTCTCAGATGATCTAATGCAGATCTAAACCGACCCAACTGAAAAGCAGATCAAGAGACCATCCCTTCCCACAAACCTTGGCCTACACGGCTGCCCGCCACTCATGCCTGCCTCCTCCTCCTCACACCACACCAGGCGTGCAGGGGCCCCTCTCATGAATAGCTAATTATTGGACCACATTAAATTATTTCTCAAATTAAGATTTGTGGGTTTTCCCCGAGCCTAACAATACTCCTTTGACAGCAGCTCTGCAAAGGAGCTGGAGTGGGAGCAGCAGTCGAGCTCCATGTGCAATTAGGCCAGCATGTGGATCTTATTGCTCCTAAGGACTCTTATTTGATTTCCCGCACCACCAACTGGTGAGAAGTTTTCAAGTCTAAATACAGAAGAATTAGATCACTCTTTGGGGTGGTCGCATCTGGGGTTGGAAAACCAGATGGAGCGTGGTTTTTTTGTTGGTTTTTGTTGGGTTTTTTTTTCCCTGAGTCCTTTGTAATTGAACCAGCACACGAAGTTGCTAGGAAGCAGGCAAACACAATCACTGCTTTGGGGCAGCCTGCGGCGGAGTCGGTGCCGTGTCTGCCAACACTCATAGACACCATCTTAAGTGGTAGCAGGGAAGAATGGTCTCAGGGGCTGGGGTTTAGGAAACACCACGTGGTGAGTGTGGACCTACTGCAAGTGTGCAGGAGCTCGGTGGCTTCTGCACCTGAACACCTGCACCCGTGGTCTTCTCACGGTGCCACCTGAGGAACCTGGGAGATGAGAATTTCCTCAGTTCCCTAAAAATGCTTTGCTCATATGAGAAGGTTGTGAAAATGGGGAGTGAAGGGGAGAGAGAGGGAGAGGAGAAGGGAGCATTAAGGTTGTGGAGTCTCTTCTGGAGACATTCAGACCCTCCTGGATGCGTTCCTGCCTGACTTGGTCTAGGTGATCCTGCTCTGGCAGAAGGGTTGGACTAGATGATTTTCTAGGTCCCTTCCAAACGCTAACACTCTGTGATTTCAAAACACAGAGAACCCACCAAGTACAGAGAAGGCCACCAGACACACCATCGGGTCTTTCAGGCTGGGTGGAACCTGTGATGGGATAAGCCATCACCATCACAACCAGCTACAGCAGCAGCTGAAGGGATTTGCTTCTGGCCAGGCCACATCACAGGGATTTCACTGCAGCCACCTCACATGTATGGGCATGGCAGCATCCTGCTCTGCTTGGCTCTCTGGAGTGATGGCAGCAGGAATGTAGAAGGCAGTAGGTGTGCTGGAGAGCTGCATCAGCTGCTTCTGAGTCCTCAGCACTTCTTCACACCTCTCATCTGCACGGGAGCAGCAGACTGGTGGGCCAGTTGCTTCTCAGAATGCTCACATCTAAAATACTCAGGGGTTTCTTCCCCAGAGCCCTACAGCATTGGCACAGGCTGCTCCAAACTAGCACAGACTGCCAGGGAATGGCAGCTTTAGAGACAGAAAAGGCATCTATTTTCCTTGGTGCTTAACCATAGGCTGGGTTTAAAAACCTTTGGGTTTAAAGACCTCCTTATCAGCAGCTAACACAGAGCCCAGCTCCCCAAGATGCAGGAAGCATCTCGAAACCCCACTTTCCTTTCCTGCTTTCCCCACCATCCCCCTGCCATCCTCAGAAGATGCAATAACACAGTCACAAGTCAAATCATCATAATGAGAAGATAAATTTCTCCACCAAGTGCTGAGCTTGCAACCAAAGGAGCACCAGCAACTGGCAACTGCCCGTGCAGCATCCCTCAGGCTCGGGTGTTGAGGGAGGGCTGAGCCTGCTGCTCTCACCCAGTATCCCCAAAGGACAGAGAACTGGAAATTAATTACCAATTCCAGCCTAAGCAGAACATCTTCAAATATTTTTTTTTTTGGGGTGGGGAGAAGGATGAGGATGGGGACTTTTTCAGAAGGAAGCAACAAGTAGAAGGACAAATAAAAGGCCATAGTCAGCACTTCATGACTCAAAAGAATAAATGACTCACTCATGAACATGGTCTGCATGAAAACATCCACCTCAGAAGTGATGCTCTGAGCAACACCAAGCCAGAAGACCAAGAGGGTGGTGGGAAGATCAGAGAGGTTACTGGTAGGAAGAAGAGGCAATGGGTGCTGAGGGAGCTACAGAGCAAGGAGAAATTCCCCTTGGAAAGCTCATGCAAGTACCTGGCCCTGCTGCCATATCAGTTTTCTTCTTTTCCAGCCAGCCCACGGGTTTTGTCCATGAAAACAAAGGAACTCTGCCTTAGATTTTTCTTTTTGCAAAAGGAGAATTATTGGCATTTTGAATGGGTGTTTCAGGAGTACTCAGCTTTTTAAAGGGCATTATTTTATAGGCATTTTAATCTTGGAGAAATTAAGGTAATATTTTTCCTTTGAAGCTACAAAGCCAGTACCTTTGCTATTGCATTTTTCATGTCCAATTCCACCTTGGTTAGGGTTTTTTTTTTTTCTTTCTACCACGAACTCCCAGCCAGCCATGGAGATCTGGAGCCACTGGGACTTCTGAAGAAATGTGGTGAAATCTCTGGGTGACCAATTTTCAGCAGCCAATTTGAAATTTCTGGTTGGTGGGGCACCAAGGCAAGGTTCAAGATCTGGCCATCACACAATGTGTTTCACAATGAATTTGGACTGTTTTTCTAACCCGGCTGCCTTGTTTAAAAACCAGAGCAACCCTCCAAGGTATACAAATAATTAATTTCAACCCGAGCTCTGAAGCAGCAGCTCCCAAACTTTCTTTCGTGGCTACGACCTCATTTTACAGACCAGTAACTCTGTGCAACCCCAAACAGCAGAATAAATACTGGACAAAATGAAATTTCTATCAGGCTCATGACCTTGCTCAGAACTTCCCCAAACCTCATTTTGGGGTCCTCACCTCACTTTGGGAACTGCCACAGTCATAACACAAATGATGTTTGAAACACAGACCCACCTACAGACACAGGCTGGCAGTGGTCACAGAGCCCCCAGTGGCTCCAAGGACATAAAGAGGAGACCCACACCCAAAACACAAAGCTGAGGAGAAAACTGCACTGTCCTCATCCATATTTCATGGTCCTGAGCTTACCTTACAGACCTCTGTGCTGATGCCTCAAAAGAAAACCCCTGTGGAACCCCCGTGGGTTCAGTGATGCCCAAACCCACCCTGCAACCCAGCTCTTCTCAGCTGGTTCCACAAACAGCAAAAAAAGCCCAAAACAAAACAAAATGTGGATGTTACTTAACAGCATCATAAATAAATCCCCTTCAAATTACCTCCCTGGGTATTTTTTTTATTGCCAGAAGACAAATTTTAGCTTTAGGGGAACTGTGCTGCTTTTTGTACACTGCTGAGGGTACAGTCAGTGTTACAGACATAAATTAGAAGTAAAATGACCTGCTACCACTATGTAAATCTGGTTGCAGCAGCTAAGATTAGAATTAAGGCATTTTCAGTTCCCAGATCAGCTCCTACACCATCACAGCCTGTACAAATGGCACCTTTCTAGGCTGGGTAGCAGAGACCAGAAAGGGGAAAAGAAACCATCAGAGTCTCTTCAGAAACACTTCCCTCCTCATCTCTGGCTCCAAGTTCATGATTTTGGCATCATCACTGACAGTGGTGACCTCATAAAAAAAGGCAACCAGCAAGTTCATGGAGAAGGGAAGGTGCAAAGTGAGATGGATGCTGGAGACCAAAAAAAAATGGATAAAAATGTAGTCCTCATTGCTGTTCAAATGAATTGCCACGTAAAACTGCTGATTCCTACCAAAGGAAACCATACAATTTGTCAACCTGAGGAGAGAGCAAACCCACGAGCACTTTAAATGCACCACCTGAGTTATGACTGCATTTCACACCCGTGACAGGTTTATGGATAATGTAGGTTTTATAAATTCATTAGGATGGGACTAACTTTCAAAGTAAACAAAGACATTAAACAAACGTTGCAGTGCTGCCTTTACATGCAAAATAGTTTTTCCTTTCCTCCCCAAAGCCATGCTGGGATGCTCAGGGGGGGAAAACATGAAAGCAGGACACTTGGTGAAGGGAAAACTTGGCTGTTTGGGAGCACCTGAGTCTGCAGGGCTCTGCTCAACCCTGGATTTCTGGCCAGCAGGTCACTCCTCGTGCTTCTCCTCCAACCTTCCCAGGCTCTCACATTGTTGAAGCATCGTTTTTATGCCACAAAAGGGGACTGGACCTGCTCCAGAGCCCATTGCACTCCATGGTGCCTTTCCACTGACTTCAGCAGGTGTAAAATCAAGAATATTCTATTATTTAATTAAAGGGACGCTGTCTTCTGGAATCTACTTCATTTCACCCAGAGTTAAAACCAGTTTGGGGACCTACAGCTGGGTGAATCCCCCTGCCCTTTTGCCATTGATTAAACATTTTCCCTCCCAGCTGATAAAGACCTGCCCTGCTGACACAGGACCTGAACATACAGGAGAAAAGGAAAAATCACATCTATATGACTTGCTGTCAAACCAAAGGACACACTGAAGAAAAAAAAAGAAACAAAAAGAGGAAAAAAACATTTCTTACAAGAAGAGATATTAAAAACAATTTGAGAAGGATGGACAAATCTTAAGCTGCTGCTTCTGTGAGAAATCTTATGATGGAAGTTGTTTTAACCTGTGCTTGTTGGATGAAATGACTAACATTGCTATAAAAAAAAAAAAAAGGGGAGAAAAGCATATAAAAAAAGCTGTTTTTCTCCACTTTTCCATTCTGTTTACTCTGTACATTTATCACCAGCATGTGCAGAAGCAGTCTCACTCTTTCCCCCGTGCAGACAGCGAGTTAGTCACACTTTCCCCTGTTGTGTAGCTCCTTTAGTCAGCAGCAGGGAAGTGATGAAGATGAAAAAAACTAAACAAAAACAGGAAAACACGACTGTAAAAAACACAGAAATTAGCAGGAGGTCCTTGTAGGGAAATGGAATATTCAAATCGATTTTGCTTGCTTTCGTTTAGGAGACTGCAGTCTGGAGAGGAGCAGTGGACTTCATCAGCAGGGTAGGGCTGATGCTTGCACTGGTGATCTTGGTCTTTTCCAACCTACATGAATCTAAGGAGGTGGGAGAACAGGAGCCAAGCCTCCCAGAGCACTCAGTGAAACCCCTGTACCCAGCACCTAAACTGGAAGATGACACCATGATAATTTTCTGACAGATGAATCAAAAACATTAAAACTGAGACAGAATCTGCTACCAGAGATTAAACAGGTTTTGTAAAGCCCAGAGTAAGTCACAGCTCCCAAGCAGAGCAGCACAGTCACTCACACTCCCCAGGTGTTAAATAACCAGCCTGCAGCAGGAACAGCCCAACTTTTGTGACCAGTGTAATGTAATTATGCACCACTGCCTTGTTCTTGGGGGTCTACTTATTTAAAATGCATTAAAGAAATAAATCACTGGTGATTGTCCTGTCCCCCTTCCCTTTTAAGCTGGGCTGAAGTAATAAATCTATATATTAAAAAAAAACCCCAACTCCTGTTTTAAATAAAACCAACAAAAGCAGTTGCAATGGGTGGCTCACAAACTCTATTCCTGAAGTCACAGCCTTGCTTATTTTCCATTCAATTACTTGCTACAAGAAATACATGAAGTGACAACAATTCCACACGACCCTAATATACCTCTAGAAAATTATCATCCTAAGCCCTCTGGAACCATGATGTTCTGGTAGTCAAATGGTTTTCCAGCCTTGGGACTTACCCGTGACTATAAAACAAAATGGATTGGTCACAGGCATGCAGGGGCAGCCTGGGACTGCACATTTATTATTTATCTGTACCAACCTGCTCTCATGCAGGGTAGAAAAGACAAGGCTGGGTCCTGCCAGCAAGACTTGGAGATCCAAATGCCACAGACACCCGCTCTGCATGATCTGGCTCCATCAGTGTGGGAGGAGCAGCAGCAACTTTAACAAAACCCAGGGAAAAAAGGACTTATTTATAGATGCCATGAGCCAAGCCCATCAGCTTTATTACATGTACCCCACAGCCAGGCCTCTGAAGGATGGGTTAATGCTTCAAGGTGTCCAGGACATGGGGGAAGAAAGATGGAGTGAGGCTCTTCTGATGTCACTGGGGAGCAGCACAGGACACAAGTGTCATCACTCTGATCCAGGGCTGCCCTCACCATCCTCTTGTCCCCCAACACGTTAGACTGGAAATCATCCTGTGAGGGCAAGGAGTGGCCTTCCAGTATCACTGCCTGGTACCACACTCCTCCATGCAGCCACCAAAACCAAACCTGAGAGCCCAGCCAGCTGGGGTTTGGAGAGGACTCAGCCCATGCTCAGATCCAACCCTCCCAACACCAACAGTCCTGATCTCCTAGAAGAAAACCCATAGTCACCAGCAACACAATCTGGAATAAAAACACTGAGAAACATGCTCATACAGAAAAAAAAAAATGTTTCTCAGACTGTTTTCCTGCTCTGGTGTTAGTCACCAACCTCCAGAAGTGTTCTGCACTGACTGAATTTAGCCTGGCCAGGCACTTCTGTCACACAGTTAAAGCAGAAAGGGCCAGCAAGGGGCTGAGCAATCTCATGTGAGCCTTGCTGTTGCTGACACAAATCTTAATTCTCTAAGGATGGTCTCACATGCCAATGGGAAGCTCAGTAAGGGATGAGATTTTTAATCTAATCTGCTTTCAAAATAATTTTGTTGGCATTGATTGTGCTAAATTGCATCTATGGGAAAGAATTTCAAGTAAGAGCAAATGCATACATATATGACCCAGGCAAGAGAGTGTCTCTTAGCACTGCTGTTAGCTGGTAACAACAAAGAACAACCTCAACAGGAACATCAGGTAAAATTCCCTGGTGTCAGGAACCAGCCCACAGCTGTGTCTTAAAAATTATTCCCAATATAAAATAACCAAAATTCTCAAAAGCGGCCTGGATTTCAAATTCTTTTTCTTAATTTTACTCCCATTCCCCCAGCAAACAATCCCTAAAATCTCAGCTGCCTATAAGCCCAGCTGCTTCCTGGCTTTTCTATGCAAATTGTCCTCTCTGGATTTTCTTGTGTGCATGGATATGTCTCTTAAAATGCACTCAAGTTTGAATTAGGGGCCCTACTTCCATCAAAGGGAATTGTTGTAAAATAAGCTTCATTCTCACACTATCTGACATGGAATTATTATGATCCCATAACTCACGGGTGTCCTGGTGGCTCTGTATTAAACATGGCTTGGAAAAAGTCCCAGAGGGAAAAGCACATGAAGGGACATGAGTTGTCACTTGAATATAAACCTGCAAAGCAAGGAATTTCACATCTCCTTGCCAACCAGCAAAGCCCTAACCATGTGTCTGGGAAAGGAGGTGCCTCCTGCCTCACTGAATTCTTACCTATAAGGATTAACTAAACACAGATTACATTACTGTGTAATTGGGTTTAATTAAAACTTAGCTTAAAGCAGAGAACACTTTCTTTTCAATTCCAATCAAAACCACTTACTTAATTCTCAATTTGATATTGGCACCTCCCTCCAGCAAGACAACATTAGAATTATTACTGTATGACAGCAGGAAGACCAGGAGAAGTTACTGGGGTAGCTGGTCAGAAAACTCACTAAGGTTTGCCAGAAAAATGCCATTTCTGCTGCTGCTTTTCATGTGTGTTCCCTCCCCAGTCCCCTGCTTGTTTTCTGGCTTCCACACATCACACTGAATGCAAAAAGTGAAACTCTAATGGTAAAAAGTGGCCCAAGTTATTTCCCACCCCCAATAAGTGTGCTGTTCAACTGCTCCAGTCAAATGCTGCACCATCCACACTGGTGCTGGCTCCCAATCATCCAACCCCACAGACCTTTTGTTCAGAGTCAGCTGGAGGTTTGTGTCTGATGAAGTGCACACACGTTGCAAACACCTGCAGAAACTCCCCAAACCCAGAAATACCTGCACATCTTGGAGATTCTTTTAAAAGACCAAAAACTCTTTCACTAACTGCTCCTGTTCAGCTCACCCTACCCTACAGCATCTGCTGTCACCCCTCTCATTGGGACAGCCAAGGCTTCACTGCAATTCAAAATACACATAATCCTCCAGCATCAGCAGTGAAATTCATCTAATTTAGCCAAGTCCAGCCTTAAGCCAAAGCATTTTGATGGTCAAAAAGCCATAACATGGCTGGTGCCAGCCTGAAGAGTTTTCTTATGTGGGTCTAGAATATTTCCCATGCAGAATTTCCAGTCTCTGCCCAAACACTGCCCTGGACCATAGCAATGAACTCCTGGATACCTCCTGAGCTGCAAACGTGCAGACACCACCCGAGCGCAGCGCCTGCCCCGTGCTGTTTAGTAACTAAATGATAGTCTGTGGTAATAAAATATTTATTATGCTCTACACAATGCTGCAATTGAATTGATGTACTTCCTCCCCTATCCATCAGAGCCCACTGAAAGCCCTCTTTAACTTCTCCTCAAGAAGTCTCAAATTACCCATCGTTATTTTCCTTACAGATTTTTCCTCCAGGCCTGTGTATCAGCAAGGAGCCCTTTGGCAGTTCACCCAGAAATCCTGAGTGGCGTTTGGGGTTTGTTGTTTTGGTTTGGGGTTTTTTTTTCCCCCCCTCTCCCTTGTTGTTTCAGTTTCTCTGGCAAGATGTCCCTGGCAGAGAGTCCGGGTTGAGTTTCCTAACTACAAATCTCAACCCTCCGCCGACAGGGAGCGGAGCAAAGAGCCGCCTCGCGCCGGGTTCCCCGCTGCTGTACCAGGCTCCAAAAGAATCCATCATGTGGCAGAAGGGGAAAAGAATAAAAGCCCTGTTTGCAACCACTGCTTAATCCCGACGCCCAACACCCTTCTCCCCACCGCCGAGCCGCGGGGACGTTCCCAGTTCAGCGCCCTCAGAAGCGGCTCCCTAAACTGGGAAGCTGCTCGGGAAATCCTCTGCCCGCCAGCGAGGTGGCAAAAGAGAGGGGGAACCAGCAAAATCCACTGTCTGGGTCCCCATAAACAGGCATGGGGATGCTCGTGAAAGAGCTTGGTGTGAGCTGGAAGAAACCTGGGGTGGCAGAGGGAGGAGGGGGGTGCTGGGTGGGGGAAGGATCACACCCAGCACTCCCTCCGCGGGCACCGAAAGAGAGCGAGCTGCAGAGGGGATGGGAAGGGTTGGAATGGGAAAACCAGGAAAGAGAATGTAAAACTGTATTGTGAGCAAGTGATGGAAGGAAGTAGCAGAGCCCTTAACAAATTGGTTATTTGTCTGGTGAGCTGATGGAGAAGTGGAACAGGAAATTAATTCAATATGCCCCAGACTTACATTCCACTATAATTTTCTGGGGCTTTTTCTTCCTCTTTTCCCCCCTCCCTGCCTTTTTTTTGGTGTGTGTGTGTATGTATATATATACACAAAAGCCAAAAAGCAAAGCATTTCTGGGCAATTGAGTACCTTGAAGTTGACAAGACTCCAGTTAAAAAGATCTAATCATTATTAGAGCTACACTTACACAGGCTCGGAAATGAGAGAATAAAACTCAGATCAGTTAAGGAGAAAAGCCCCTCTTCAGAAAGCACTTGGCTGCCAGCAGCTCTTGATTTGCTGAAGAACACCCCAAACCAACAGGTAATACCATTACACTCATATCAACCTTTATGATCAGGATACCACTCTCTCTGTGCCTTTACAGGCTGTGGCAGCTTGCCAGTAATTTCTCTTTAAATATGAAAATGGGGATCAAATCCAACTTTCTAGATACAATAATGGCCCGGGAGATTGATGGCATCACCGTGCCACACACTGACTATTTCAACCACTTTTGGCCACGCTTACAAAGCTCCCCTGACCTCCAGAACTATAGAAACTGTAGGTGGCATTAGGAGGAAATAAAATGACTGATTCACCATGAAGGACTAAAGCAATTCAGCAGTTTTTTTCCTAGAGGCACTGGCTGCAGTTAGAGCTTCTGCAATGACACGGGCACCCAGTGCTGGGTTTGGAGAAGGGAAAAACAAACTGAATTTCCATTAGTGAAATGTCCACTGCTGAGATGGCACTAATGGGAGTGGGGGTGCCAGGGAATTGTTGTGGACTGGAAAGATTTCTAGCTACCTGAGAAGTGAAGCTCTCCTAAGCAGGGTGGGGGATGTCACTCCCCCTCTACGTGGTCACGTTGCACGAGTGGGTGGCAGGAGGATGGCAAAAGGAAGCAAAGATAAAAGGGATTGAAGCCAGAGGAAGAAAACAGGAGGAGAAATGAGAAGCTGAGACTAAAGCTGGAGGCAGAGCGGATAGAGTAAGAAAAGCCAAAGACAGACAAAGCAGAGGAGGCACCCCCATCACACCTACTGCTGACTCACACATTTTGGGTTACTTTCATTATTTCTTTGTATTCTGGCAGCATCTGGCATCTGCTGCTGAGATCAGAGCCGTGTTGTGCCAAGAGCAAATCAAGACCTTTGTGCTCATGAGCTGAAAATCCAAACAGACAAAAGGGAACAGAGACTGGGGTGGAGACCTCACCAGTCCTGCCTGGCCTGGCCAGGAGCCCCTGCAGCAACAACCCCCACTCCCTTTGCACCCAGCCACCCTCCTGGTGATGTGGGAAAGACACACAGCACATCTGGTTTTTCCTAAAGCAAGAGACAATCCTTTGAGTGGCTTTCAAAAGCTCTCACAATTCATCTGTATCTCAGTAAGGGTTTGTCAGGTACCTCTGAATTTGCTGCTCTAAGAGCCCAGGATGGTTTCCCTGTGGTCCCCAGGAACTCAGGTGCTACACACAGGTCCTCTGTGAACCTACAGAAAACCTGCAAGGAACCTACAGAAAATTGCAACAGGCAGCAGTTACAACCCATGGGGAACCAAGCAGGTTCTCCCAAGCATCCAGGTGTGTCTCACTGCAGGTCCACACCAACATTT
>JAOEGS010014053.1:0-43173 GCA_025447755.1 Corythornis vintsioides
AAGGAAGGAAGGAAGGAAGGAAGGAAGGAAGGAAGGAAGGAAGGAAGGAAGGAAGGAAGGAAGGAAGGAAGGAGAGAGGAAAAGCCAGAGTGGCAGCCTGAGGCATAGGTGCATTACTGGCACTTTGAGGATTCCCAGGGCTGGACCAGTGAGAAAGGTGCTGCTCTTGGTGGGAACAAGGGTGGGGATGCAGGGAAGTTTGTCCAGAATCATGGGTGCACTCTGATAGACCTCAAGCAGTCCAACTGGCCTCCTCATATCCCAACCAAGGCCACTCTACCTACCCAGAAACACCCACAGTCAAGCAGTTAGCTCCTTGTGAATCAGCATCCCTGTCCAGGGATGTTTCCCCCTGCTCTCTTGATGGCTGTGGCTGCATTGGCCCTGCTCCAGCCAGGTCTGCTTCCTGAAAGAGCTCCTGAGGCACCAACAAGGGGAGATTTTGTGAAAGAAAACATGAGACAGGTTGGCATAACCTCCCTCTTCATGACAGGCTTCACAAGTGAAACCCTTTAGATGTGGCAGATCAAAGCTCCCTCCTCGTCCCCCTGATATTCACCAACAGATCTCCTGGCAAGGCACGTGTGCATCTTCTGGTGCATTGAGGTGGCCAGTGCTTAGACACACGATTTCCAGTGAATTCTGCAGGGAAACTGCTTTTCCTCACTTTCCTGCTCTATCCAGGACCAAGTCTTTCCTGGACAGGTAATGTCCCAGCCAGCCCAGTGCAAACATCCTGCCAGTGGACAGGGAATCCAGCCCGATGCCCAGGTTAGATCTGTGCCTGTCTCCTGTATCCCTTGGGGAGATGACTGTGGCACTAGACCTTCAGCGACAGGCATGCACTGCTACCATTCTGCGGAAGCTCACATTCGATGCTAATGCCATGAAACTATTATGTTATTTAATAGAGAGAAATATATGCTCCCAGTCCAGCAGCATAAGCCCTCCTGCCTGAGGCTGTGCTCCTGCCCAGACCCAAGGGATGGGATGCTGTTGGCTGAGGGAGACATGCTCAGAAGGTGTCCTTAAAATATTGTAGGGAAGGGGACAGAAACAGGGCTCTTGAATTCCCTTCCCAGGGTTTTGAATTAAAAGTTTCTTTGCAGCTAGGGTGTTGAGAAGATAATGAGCTTGCGGATTTCCTTCCACCAATAGAGAAGTTTATGTGTTGGAGTAAAAACATCAAGGAGTGAGGGAAGTGGAGGGTCAGCAAACCCCTTCCTTTTTCTGAGGTAATAAAACCTTAATCACCAGCCCAAATTTAAGACCAAGAGCTCTGCAATAGCACACAGAAACAACTGACAATTAACGTAGCAGTCTTCTAAGCAACAGAGATACACAACCACTAGTAACCCCCAGATCAATGAGAAAAATGCTTCCTATTAGCAGAGAGAAAATACAGAGCAAGTTCTTTTTGATGTTTCAGATTTTTCTTTGCAATAATTTTCAGGGAGATGATGAATGTTGTTTTTTTTTTTTTATTTCTGGTTTGTTTATTTTGTTAAAGCCCCTGGTACTTTTCACACATCTGCCTTTACCAAGAAGCAAAAGGTATCCATCAAGAGTGTTATGAAAACCAGTATTGTGAGAAAATACACCAGATAATTGCCAGTCAACAATATCTAACATTATTTCTGCTTCTCTTCTTTTTCAATTCTTCTCTTTCTTTCCCCCTGACTCTGGCCAGCAGCTTCCAGTGATGTACAGAAGATGATGTATTTGTTACACTAAAGTACATCCTATTCCATGTCACTTTGGTTGTTGCACGCGCAATTGAAACGCAATAATCATCATAAACAGAATAAGAAAAGACAATTTATGTAACCTTAATCCAAGCCCCAATGATTGCTTTGCAAAACAAAAAAATTACCAAACCCAAGAAGCCCCTAAACAGTGAGATGGTTTTAGGAAAAGTTACATATATACAAGTCTCAGACAGTTACCTCTCCAGGGAGGAGATTTTGTAACCCTTCCTCTTTCCCACCATCCTTCCCTATCGTTACAGTACAAACTAACCTAAATTTGAAATTTCTGGTCTTATTCACACTCCTTCTTTCATATATATAGTCATGTATAAATAGCTCCCAAATACATGTGAGAAATACATTCCCTGCTGCAATTGCTCACGGACGTGAACTGCTGGACACACAGTCGTTCTCTTTCCATCACCCCCCCTGCCCAAAACACACACCAAAATCAATTACCACTACTTGTTGGGTAAAAAGAGGCACTCTCACATATATGGGCATCTCACACAACATACACATACAGCTGGACATGCACAGAGAAATAACTTTCCTCTCTGGAAAGACAGAATTATTAACACTACAGACATGTCTACCCTCAGCCTTTACTTCTGCAAGAGAGGAAACAGGTACGAAACAAAACAGGAATGATGCAGGTACGCAGGCGGGTGCAAGTTTTCTATTAAAAGAGCAGCAAAAACAAGTGAAATGAGACAAGACATAAGGTTAGCCAGGTGTGCATGCATCTCACCTACCTTTGCATGGAAAAGAAATCTCCAAGGGAGAAGTGTCCAAGTCAGAGAAGCAAAATAAAATAATAATGAAGACGCTTTGAAAAAATTCCCCCAACAAGAAAAAAAAGCCCCCCCCACCTCCCCCCCTTGCACACAGGCACACTCACACACAGACACACACACCTCAGTGCCTGGGGGTGGGGGGGGGGGGGGGAAATAGGAGAAAAAAGATCAGAATCAGCTGAGTGACGGGGAGCAAAGAACCTGCAGAAGAGAAGCAGGGAGTTGTGTTAGATCCGTGGCTGAAAGGACTGAGCGTGTGCAGGAAGGAGACGGTTTAAAAGGAGAATACATGGTAAGAAATTGTAGCTTCACAGGCTGGAGTCTGAAGCTCTGGAGTCAGAGAAGGAGAAAAGAGGGAAAAAAAAGGACCTCTTCCTTCACGAGAGGGTTTAGAGGGCTTTGTCTGTGTGTCTGTGCATGCTTTTCCAGGCGGGTGGTGTTAAGAAGTGACAGAAGCTTCCTTCCAGAGAGCCCAGAGGGTCAAAATAATCGTGGGGCACTGGAAGGTGATGGAGGTGTGGGTGGGGGCAAGTTTAGCTATTCCATGGTGGGAAAGCGAGGAGGAAGGGCTGGTGTGTGGTTTCTGTCTGTCTCTGTCTCTGTCTTATGGTATGTTCACCAACGGCTTATGGAGTGAACTGCACAGAGAGAGAGAGAGAGAAAATAACTGTACAGGCAGAGAGGGAGAGTGAAACGCCGTCCTTACAGTGACACCAAATGTCTTTAGGGGAAACCTACAATTAGAGGCACATAAAGCAGGAATTCTAGCAACACCAGAGGAAAGGAAGAAATCTTGCACACCATCGCACACCCACATCCACAGTGAGCTCTCAGGACAGATTATTTTCCCCTGCCTTCAGCCTGCTCATACTTCCTTTTCTGTTGCACAATGGCTTCAGTGTGCTTGCCTTGCCCTGAACTTGTGAGTGTGTGTCCCTCCGTAGGTCACAGACCAAGCAGGTTAGAGATTCTTCCCTTAAGAATAATTTAAAAAACAGCCTAACAACCCTCCCCTATAAGTCCCTCTCTCAAAACCTGTCCCTCCTCTCCCCCCATCCTACTCCCTAATCTGTTACAGGAACTTACAGCGTGGGAACAACTTGCTGCAAATCAGTTTCCTACTGCGTTCCATGAAGACAGAGGGAACCAAGAGGGATGGATAACACACAGGGATACCACCATACAGGAACTAGAACATAGATGCCCTAAGCCCTCTCCAATAGATGGCCAGCCCAGCTTCCTCCATCACAAGTACCATAACGTGACCAAGGAGCCTGGCCCTATTCTGTCAAAGGCCCCTCATTCCTGGAGAATCAATCTTCAATTTTCCTGCTGAGGTTCCTTCAGGATCAGCTCTGGGAAAGAGACACTACATGAAGCCAATGCAGTTCTCAAGCCTCCTTGCTTGTTTAGACCAATAAAATCCAGGTGTTACAAGAGAGAGATATTCTTGCTTCTGCCATTGGCCCATATTGTAAATGAGCAGCTAAAAAATGACCAGGCCCCATTTGGGGTGTGTTACGACATGAACTGCAGCCCAGAAGCTCCTCTGTTTCCATGCAGAGTTACACAAAACCTTCTTCAGCCCTTTCCCACCAAGAAGGTATCTGTGGCAGCCATCACAGACTTTGTGTGTATGGCTAGAACAGCTGGGTCAGGGTTAATTAGCACTTCTGACCTAAGAATGGGTGGGAAACCAAGCACTTTAATGGTACTGTGAAATGGGCCCTCAAACATTAACTCTGCACAGGAAGGCAATGCAGTAAGCCCATCTCCCAGTAAAGCCAGAGCATCGCTAGCTTTACTTCAAGGCAGGTCACTGTCTAGCGTGAAGAAGACCCAACACATATCCTTTCCTCTGCTATCCATCTCTGCACAGCTTGGCTTTGCTGTGCCAGGGGCATCAGGCAGAAGTTGAAGAGCCCCTGGTCATTTCTATCACAGAAGCCAAGCTCTCTGGAGCCTTAGTGAGGTGGCTGGCACTGACACTGTCTCTTGTGAGGCCATTAAAAGTCTTTGAAGAAAAGATGACGGCCACTGTCTGCTTTTAGTATAACACTTTTGTGTTTTATAAAGTGTATAAGCTTGTTTCCTCTCCTGAAAGTAAAATTCAGCCCTCAGAGGATCCTCAGGGTGCACCAGGAGTGCTAGAAAAAAAAAGGGAGCAGAGTTATAAATGACAGGAATGTCACGAGCATCAAAAGTTACCTGATTAATAAACCCTGTGAAAAACAGCCCTTCCTCAGGCAAGTCCAGCCTTTCTTTTTTCGTAGCTTCTCACCAGGGCTGCAGTCACATGGTGAACACATGCATCTTCCACAAGCCAGAAGGAGATTTTATTCAAGGATGATAAATATTTGTCATGCCCAAACCTCTCCTCATCAGTGGTTTGAGCCTTTTTGTACTGATTCTATTCAGCTCATTGTCTTCAGCCACCTTCAGTAACAAAGATGGTTGTGGTTACCCCAAGTCCACTGTTCTACACAAGCTGGAGCACTCCCACATAGGAGCAGGGAGAGAGCAAGACAGCAAGAGCTCATCCACATCAGGAAGCCCCTTGAAGTGCAGGAGGTACATGATTTTGTGACACACTGACCTCAACTTTTTAGTGTGATGGGGATGTGGGACAAGCTGTGTCCCCAGAATCACAGCAGAGTTTTGGGTGATGCCAGAGCTACATAATCATCCCAATAGTCATCAGAGGCAGATGCCCAGACAGATCTCTAGACAATTGCTCTGAATCCTCAGGGTGCCAAGCTGCTGGAAACCTGCTGAGACACCTCCTGCCTCAATCAATTCTCAGCAGCCCCCTAAGACATGTTACTCCTCCCTAAGCATACCACAGTACCACACAGAGCAAACATGCAAGCAACCATAGGCACTCACACTCCCATATACACACACCTATGTGTGCCTTCCCCATTCCTGTACACACCAGAGAGTCTGGCTGACCTGCTATCCCCCTCATGCTACCAAGTAAGTCTACCCTGGACTGCTGGAATTAATCCCCTTAGCTTCCTCCTCCCCCACAGCTTCAAGACACTCGCCACTCCCTCTCCTCATAAAAAGCATGTTATTCCTTCCTGAAAAGAAGGGCTTCAATTCTGTCCCCAAAAATGATGAATCTGAGCATTATATGATTTCAGATGCCTGCAATTCACCAACAAGCCCCTTCAGGGGAAACAGGAAAAAAAATGCGATTGAATTTATTCATGCATGAATATCAAATGAGAAAAAGAGAATGAGGAGGAGGGTAGGAAAGAAAGGGAGAGGGTGAGGCAGGAGGGAGAAACAGGGCAGCTAGGAGAGGTGAAAGAAAGTAAATGGTGAAGGAAGATGACGGGCACACAGAGAGGGGCACAGGAGGACAGATGCACATAAATATTAATCTGACCCAGGGTAATCTGTGGGTCATCACTAATGTCCACATCCCAGAATCATGTCTGTTTGCCTTCCAGCATACCCACAACAAAGGAATAAAGAGACATTTGAACTCTTACTCAAACGAACCCTTCACACTGATAAAACCATGCAACAGGTTTGGAAGGAGGGGAGAAGGAAAGGGGCCAAGTGGGGGTAGCAATACCATTCATCACAGATTTGGAGCTGGAGAAGAGGGCAAGTTCAGGGCATCTCATGCTCCAGAGAAGAGCCCCTTGACCCCACACACCTCCCCAGACCACACATAAAGGGGAGGATTTCTGTGAGATTTCTGGTACATAAACCAGAGGCATTTTCCACAGTTGTAATCCCAGTGTTATCATCAAGACTTGAGCTGGGAAGCTGCTGCCCTTCCTGAGCAGACCCTCCTCTTCACCAGCCTCAAAGGAAGAGTCTGAAAATGAACAGCTCCTCATCTTGAAGCTCACAGTAGTCACAGGGATCCATCTTCAGCCCCAAAGGTGCTTTCAAAGAGTTTTGTCACCTGCCCTGACTGATACACGTCAGCCTGCTTGTGAGCAGCCTGGGGGTGGGTCACACTACATCTGAGCATGGCACAAGTTGGACCTAAAGAAGCATCCAGACCATAACTACGGGTCCCTCCCTGTCTCTTCACTGATCTTTAAGAGGCATGGGAAAGTCCACATCACCCCTGTCACCACCTGAGCTGGGGATTTAGTGGGGAAAGTAGATGATTCACTGCAATGTGCTGCAGAGAGGGGATGGGGAGAGAGGGTACAAGCAGAGAAAAGGGAGCAGTATCAAAGCAGAGAGGCTGCAGGGATATCTTTGGGAGATGAAGCTTCCTCATCTGCAGGTTTGCAGGTGGCTGTGGGCTAAGACCACCAAGCAGCAGCCTACTGGATTTAAAGGCATCTCTCTAGCCAAATCTCATGGGCATCATCCTGCCTCCTGCCAGACTGACCCTCCCCCGGTCCCTCTTGCCAGGAGTGATGGCAGATCCTGCACTCCTGCACAGCACAGAGGAGCCAGACACTGACCATCACTGCAAATCCTGTTGCTGTTTCCCCCAGGAACAGACACTCAGCCCAGCCCACCCTCCAGCTCATCTCCACAGTGCACAGATCCCTCAGAGCTGGGTCTACTATGTGCCCAGATCAGCCACATCCACATGTCAGCTGAGCTCATCCCCAGGCAAGCAGCAAGGAAGGAGAGCAGCCAGACACAAGGCAGGCTTTTCCAGAGTGCTCCCAGGTAGGGCATCAGGTCCGGCATCTGTTGCCACTGTGGGTTCATGTTTGCTGCTTCCAGGATACAGTGCTCAGCTTTTCTCACACCCTTCAAAATAGAAAGAGAAAAATAAAATCAGAGGCAGAGAGAGAGCATGTAAGCTCTGACGTGAACCTAACTTTAGATCCAAGGGCTGATGACTCACTCCACTGGGGGAGAAGTGGCTGAGCTGGCTGTAGGTTTCTGTTTATATACCTCACTGAGCTAAATATATAGACTGAGAAGTTCTTCTGTTAGAGCCAAACAACTTCAATCTGCATTTTATCCCTCTCAATCTTAATGGTCCCTTCCCTACTAAATCTCTCTCTCTTTTCCCCCAGCATTGCCTTCCTAATCCCCTTTACACTTGCTTTGTTGTAGGAAATTGAAGAAACACGTCTCCCCACCTTCCCCTCTCCCTGGTGTTTATGGTTAGGCTGACAGGGGATTTCTGGGAAATGATTCAGTGTTGTGGCTCTTAAGCAGAGCTCCTCACAATGTTCTGCAGATGCATTTCAAACCTGGCCCATCACTCCCAGTCACAGTGATGGCAATCAGATGCTCTGCCACCTCCTGATCCCAGTGGTTGCATGGCTCTTGGGATGGATGTTGGCTCCCTCCAGGGGTCCCTTTTTCTGCTACTCCACTGTGGAACTCTACTCCAGTGCCAACCCATGTGTCCCTGGGCTTGCAGGATGCATGCCTGCCTTCTCCAACACACCACTCTGGGGCATGATGTCACTCTGCCAACACACTTCAGGCCTCAGCTCTGACACTTGGGTATCAAGGGCCTCCTAAGAAGGGACCACCAGCTATTCTCCACTTCTGTGACCAGAAAAAGAACTTTGCCATTGGCAAAAGGCATCTGGATGAGACTCCAAAATTCTTTTCACCTGTGATCTGACAGAGCAGGGGACTCACATGGCTGACACACCCCAGCACCCTCCCTCACCTGCACCTGTACCTTGCACATTTATGGCATGACAGTGCCACAGGCACTCTTCCCTTTGACAACCACCATGTTCCAGATGTGGGCTGCAACAGGGAGGACAAGGTCCCAGAGAAAGGGATCTCACACATCCCCTCCTCCTATCTGGTGGGTGCTACCATCCCTCTCCACTACCTGATAAATACATCATTGCCTTACAATTTGGAAAAGAAGCCACTCAAGAGGTGTAATACTGGAGAAGGGCTGAGTCAGGGAGTGCAGCAGCACACGATGTTGCAGGAAAACAAAACCCACATGCACAAACCTGCCAGGACTTCTCTTTTACAAAGCCAAAGAGGTGTAGCTGAACTGCAACAGATGGTTGAGCACACAAGGACCATTTCTGGTTGCACCAAATGCCACAATGAACCTGTAACATCTGCAAGATGTGATATTCCCTCACCTCTCCTTATCTAGAACAGGTTAAGAAAAGTGGAAAAGGGGATGGTAAAAGTACAGAGTTCGGAAAGAGGTGAGAGAGAAAATAAAAATTAATCCCTCCAGCAGAGGAGACAAATAAAGACAATGCAAGAGTAAAAGGAATCTCTGCCCCCAAAGGGCAGGTCCAATCTATGATGGCAGACAGGTTTCCAGATGGGAAACAAAGACCATTTACAAAAAGCTATTTTGTTATGAAAAACAACAGTGGGGAGGAAAAATTTAATGAGTGACGTGTGTATTTGAAGGAGAGGTCTCCAAGGAAGGGAATTAAATTTAACCCAACAGCTCAGTCTAGGAAAGGAAGATCACTGTTGCAGTTTGCTGAGAAGCTGCTGAGAAATATAGTCTTCAAAAGCCCTAGATGAATCTTCTCTAGATGTAGGTTTGTGGGATGAACCTGGATCTAACCTTCCCCAGGGTGTCCCTTGGGTTCAGACCCAGACTGAGGTGCTCCTATACAGTACCTATTTGTCATCTTGCTCAAAACCTTCTCACCTCTGCTCAAAGTAACAGAGATCTGGCTTCCCAGATGGAGGCAAGAACAAAACCAAAGTCATCCTGACCAGTTTCACCCCACTGATAATTCAAAGGACAAAAGAAAGACTGCATACAATAGACTCAGTCCTCTATGCAAGAGGGAGAAGTGCTTCATTTGGAGAGAACACAAGCAAGTTAATTTTCAGTGTGTAAGCCTCTGTGAAATGCCTGCTGCAGTAGGACAGGCTCTGTCTAGGCTGAGGTCAACAGCCCCCACGGGATCCATTACCCTCTCAGCACAGCTGTGCTCCCTGGCTCTGTCAGTAGCCCCCTCCTGCCCTCACACAGCCAGAGGGAGGCCAGAGCAGAAGCAGCAGCAAAACGTAACTTCCAATCAGCAGTTACCTCAGGAAGCAGACAAGGCAGCAGCAAGGACTAAAGAGCACCCCAGGCTGGACCAGGATCTCCTCTCAGACATATTAGTTGCTTCTTAAAACAAGAGAAGTGAACAAAACTTCATCTCAAATACCATAGTCCTTCTCACCACCTATCCATCACTTTGGCCTTAGCTCTTTGAGGCTTTGCACCATCTTCAGCACAGATGTTTTTTCCAGCTGGTCCTGACCTATGGTCTTTACTGGCTTTGGACCCAGAGGAGCCTCTGAGGAAAACCAAATAAACATCTGCAGTCTGGTGATTGTCAGATAGCAGTAATGGGCTGAAAAGCAAAAGGACAGCTGGGTCTAGTGAGAAAAAATGGGAAGGGACTGAAACAAAGAAAAACAAAATAACAACAAAGGCAATCTTGTGGTGCCACTTCATGATGGGCATACAAAACATAGCTTGGGCCAAGAAGTCGTGGGTCCAAGAGTGTCTGTCTTCCAGGGAGTGAGAGCAGAAATGGAAAAGGACTGGGATGGGAGTCCACATGCAGTAAGAGTAACAAAAAGGTAAGACCCATTCACATCTGCTACAGCTCAGGAAAGAGACAACTTTGACCAAGATACTGAGTTTGCAGAGAGCACCACAAGCCCAGGGAAGGCAGTAGATAACTCCCAGTGCAAATGATAGAGGACACCTAAAATGTTGATGGATTCAAACTTTTCCCATCATACTGTGCTCTCTAGCAGAGAAGCTTGTGGACTAAAAGAACAAAACAATATAGGAATGAAAAGGAGAATGTGCTTTTTATTGTGGGACTCACCATTGCAGTAGAGGGGTGTCTGAGATTATGCCTTTTGTCAAATTAAAAGCATAAACAGTCACAGCGTGAATGGTCTGAGATTCACCTGCCCTTTAACTGAAAATTTATTTAATCCAATACTTTTTATGGGCTCCAGAACAAGATGAAATAAGATCAAATCCCCTGGATATAAGCTGAGAGGAACATTTTCCATTGCATGATTATCTCCCCAGCATTACCTCTCTTCAGCTCTCTCTGAAGCACAGTGCTGATTTCCCCCCACATCAGGGGGAATGCGCCCTTCCATGTACTTGATGCTACCACTGAAAAAATTTCTAGGTCTAGAGGCAGCTGATGTATTTTCCCTTCTGTTCTTGAGATACAAAACAAGGCATCTCCTCCGGCATTTTTCAGCTGTAGAGATGTTATATAAGTACTTGATGAAGAGAACAGATCTAATCAGCTCTCAGAGAAGAGGAAACTGAGGCCCAGAGAAAGAAGATAATTCATCCAAGATCATCCCACAGTGGAGGTCTGTACAGCCCCAGCTTAATATCCACACAGTGGCTCATCTTGTACCAGCACCCAGCTGGGGGATTCCCTGGATACAAAATTTAATCAAATACCAATAATAACTTAATCAAATACAAATAATATCCAAACATCGAGTTGCTGATTTCCATGGAGAGAGGAAGGTGTTTCTCACCAAAATTCCCATTGCACAGCTGTACTTGGGCAGTTCCATTTTCTATAGTGTCAGAGCAAAGGAATAAAGGAAGATCTTGGATTAGATCAACTGATCCAATGTGGCATCCCCTGTGCTTCTAACTCGTCCCAAGTCCCACAGTCCGCTTGGGTATATTTTCCAAATAAGAAAGAAAATAGAGAAGACAGAAAGACATAAATATTGGAGACTAAATTTGAGCTACAGCAGTGCCTGAGGGAGAATTAAAGAAAAAAGAAACAAGAAAGAAGAAGAATCAGAGAACAGTTTATCAGATGCAAGGTTAGGAAGGGACAAGGGTTATAGTTAATAATAAGCCAGTATGCTGTTCTGCTCAGGCTACAGACCAGTCTCCTGCTCCCCTCCCCCAGCTCCTTCATTGCTCCCATCCTGCCTCCCGCACTCCCTGTCGCTCAGTCTTTCAGCTCCGTCACTTCGTGTCAGGCTGGGAGTTTGATGCAAGGTGCCTGCCTCTTCCCACAGCTTCACACCACTAACCCAGCTGTCAGTGCGGGTGCACCTGCTCCCACAGTGCACCCAGCCCCCTGCCAGAACCCCAGCTGGAGAGTGGGAACACCAAACCTTCAGGGGAAGAGTTCTCCATTTGCTGATGAAGCAGAAATGTCTTCATGAGGACCCAGGGCCACACAAGGGTGCATGGAGCCACCACACTTGGCTAAAACAGTTTGTACTGCTACAAACTGTCAGTGGTACCCAGGTAGTCCCCACACAGCCTTCAGTGTGCCTTAGGCATCCCCAAGGGCTGCTCAGGAGGGCTGAGCAAGGACAGCACAACTCAGCCTGCAGCACAAGTAGGCTCTGCATCACTCCATCCTACCCCCTCAGTTGTACAGGCTTTGAGGGGGAAAACCTTCCCCTTTTCCTACCCTGCATGCAGCCCACTGGGACACATGGGGCCCAACCCAGCAATGTGAAGTCAGGTGCTAGTGGGTTGGTCAGGGAAAAAAGGACTCCAGCTTTTTCAACTGGCAATCAAAGAGGAGGAGACTCAGGTGAAACAGCTCCCCCACATTAATACACCAAGAAGAGACCCATCAAATTCTCTGTGTGAGGGCAGAAAAGACAAATAGCTTATTGTCACCATCAGTGTTTTCAGAGCCACCATTTCAAAGAGGAGCTGCCTGGATGTCAAGTGAGGAGCAGGGCTCAGGCAACTGCCTCGTGTTGGCTATAAGCATTTCAACAGTGCTCCCTCACATCTGCAAACCAGGACACCATGATGATATCCTCCTGGGCAAAAGGGCTGCTGCACAAGACTCCTGGAAGAAGGTTGCTTGTCTAAGATGTGTGGCTACTAAGTGGGCTGGCTGACAAGCAAACTGGGTAACTCTGAACCCAACACAGAGCTGTCAGGAGCTAACACTGGCTGGGATAGAGCCATTAGCTGGTGAGCTGCTGAGGCACAGCCTCTGTCTCCCATTCTCTCCCAGCCTCCTTGCTGGCCCCAGCCCTTGGGAATCCTCCACATCCCCCTCCCCTGGCCACCGCAGGAGTGTGAAAAGTAGCCAGGCAAAAAGGCCAGCTGCTGTAACAGCCACTGGGTCCAGGAGGCCTGTGCCTGCAAATGCCGTCCAGCACTCACACATCTGTCTACAAACACACACATACATGAGCACTCAAAAGGAGGACAGCCTGGGCCACGCATCCACATCTTCACATGCACGTACACCATGGTGGTGGGATGGCTCTCGGGCAAACACATCCAGATCCAGACAGGACTGTCTACTCAAGGAGGAGCATCAGGAAGGGATTAGGCTGTCAGTATTTTCCTCCCAGCTTGGGTACAGGCAGGCTGGGCAGCCCTGTGTGAGTCACCTTCCCCCTCTGCAAAGAGAGAGTAATATCTCCATCTTTCTGCTGACGTGTGCTGGAGCCCAGGGCTGTCTAGTGTAAAGTGTCCCTGCTCATGAAAGAAGGATTGGAGCTAGAAGATCTTTAAGGACCCTTCCGACCAAAACCATTCTATGATCCTCTGATTCTGTAAGTGGGCAGAAAGAGAATCCCAAGGTTAAATGTGAAGACCAGCTTGCAGATGCTGGAAACAAATGCGAAATAAGAGCAGAATGAGCTTTTTGCTAGCCAGGATGACAGACTTCCTGATCTTCAAGCTGCAGCAGGTAAAAACTGGAAAAGGATGAGATTGGCAGAATCTTGGTAAATAATTTTCACGTGTTTTTGCACCCCAGGATGGACGAAACAAAACCACAACCTTCTAGGTATGTTGGCTGAGAGGACCTGAAGATTGGTTGCAGAGGCAGCCACCCAGGAAAAGTTAATCTGACTGCAAAACTCCCCGGTTGGGCACTTGAGCTAGTTCCCACTGCTGAGATGGTTTTCCAAGCAGCACAGGTCTATGCAGAATGAATTAAAAGGTTCTCCGCTCTTTAGATCAATACTACAGAGACTTTCTAAAGGAGACACACATACACAAAATCAGTTTTCCTTTAGACACCTTTTTGGCTCACATATAAGCCAAGATTCCGCTAGAATTAATTGCCTTAGTGAACAGAAATGAAACCCAGTCCAAGCCTTGTGAGGGAAATCTGATGAATGACTTCAGTTGTCTAGAAGAATGGCATGTAGTCAAAGTCACATTTGAATAATGAAGGATAGCATGCGTCTCCATAAGGACTTGCAGTTCCAGGGGTGATGGAAAGGTTTTCTTCCATCAGTCTGAGTGATGTGGGAGGAGAATACGGCACTCCTCCAAAGAGTTAGGAGTATCATGCCATGATGATCAGAGCTGCATAAAGCATGACTTGCCAGGAAGGTACGAAGCAAAATGAAGCTGTTTAGACTAAAGAAGATTGAAAAGGGGCACAATAACAGTCTTCAAGTACATACAAGATTATAGGAAAAAAAGAGAAGAGTCTTAGTTCTTAGTGTCTATAGAAGACAGAAGAAGCAACAGCAGGCTTCCACTGCAGTACCAGGACATTTAGTGATAAAGAGCCAGGTGTACAAAGCACAGACTACTTGAGAATGTGGGGGAATGTCCTTCACTTCAGGCCTTCAAAACCAGGCCAGCCCAAACCTCCTGGGAATGATGAGCTGGATTGTCCTGAGGTGGATATGAAGTCAGCAACATCTTGAGCACCCTGCCAGACCTGTCTTCTAACCCAAATGCCTGTTGCCACCACCACGATCAAGAGTCACTATTGTGGTGCTTTTCAGGGAGAATCAGCAGTTGTCTCTCCCCTGGCAATTCCTTCCCCAGCAATACTCATTTATTTTGTCTTCCTGAGAGTCTCATAGAGCCCAGCGTGTGTTTGCAACACTTTGTGAATAATAACACTCATATATTTCCAGCAAAATAAAAAAACTGGGTCAGCTAAGGCACACGTTTGTGTACATCGGGAGCAGCCGACGAATCTGCCAGTGAACCCTCTGGTGCTGCAAAATCCAACCCGCCAGGCATGCGGGGGTTATAAGACAGTGTCTCTCCAAGGGGGGAAGAGGGGAGAGTTCAGACATAACTGAGAAAACACAACTATTTTGGTGATATTTCATAGGTGAAACCATGAATAAAACAGGACCTGAGAGAGGGTTCTAACAAACTGCTCACACTAATATCCTGACCACTGAGAGAGAGGGAGTGAATGCACAATTATCACAGCTCCATAAGCTGCCTCCAGTATCCCCAGCCTGTGTGCATACATATCAGAAAGGTCTGACTGCAAATAAAGCAAGAGACATATACTTACCTGATGTAATCTGCAGGAAGATGGCTGAGAAGGGACATTCAGAAGGAAAAAGTGAGTGAGGAGCTCTGGGGAAGAGCAGAGACAAGACAGAAGCACAGCACATTGCAAAACAGAGACTCTTAACCGGAGGGAGTTTAGAAAGAAAGAAGATCCCTGGATCACAAGTCAAAGTGAATTCTAAAGCCAGTAGGAAGGTCTCAGGCTCCCAAACCAATAGGCTCTCAACGGACTGCATCCTGTATATAGGAATGCCAAAGCAACAAATTGCATTTAAGAAAAGCCAAGCTTGGGATGCTGGCCAGAGACCAAGATGAGGCATGTTTAATCTGTCCCTTCCAGTGAGCAGGACCTTGAGCCACTGCATGGTAACTTGTGTGCATGTGCACACGTGTCTCTGCTGGGCCCAGCTCCAGACTAAAATCAGACCTCTGTCAGAGACAAAGGCATTCGCTGCATCAAGGCAGACAACAGGGAGAGACAAAAAAAAGCCTTAGCAGTGATTCACACAAGTAGGAACTGCCCAGATGTTTCATCTAACCATTTCTCTTGCCATGTTATATAAACACCTGGTGACCAGTTGCAGGTTCCCTGAAAATGGTGTCCTATGTTTTCTCAGCACGGATTCACATCCTGCCCATTAAGAAACAGCCCCCCAGAAGTCAGAGATCTGTCTGATGTTACCCACCTCCCCTCAGTCACCCCTGACCACCTCAGTGTAACTGGACAAGGCCAGCCCCCCCTGCCAAGGAGTGGATGGGAGACAGAGCAATTGCAAATTTTAATGTGTCCAGGCTGGCAGGGATGCACAGAGCACAAAATCAGGCAGCAGGAGCACACAGGCAGGGAGCTGGAAATAATTACCATGATACTGTAACCAGAAAACACAAGGCCAAGCTATTTACCATACTAATTACTATTTATCCCTGTTTATGGCTCCACATGGCAGTGGGACTGGTGGTCTGTTTGGAAGTGTAAATACTTAAAGGAACAAGCTCTGGCGATTAGAATTAGATGGCAGGTCAAAGGAAAGCTTCTGCTCAACTGAGGATGGGGAGAGGTGAGCCACACATACCTCATTTCCTCTATTGGAAAGCTGGAGTTGCTGAAAGGAAGACCCAGCTGGTCCTCCCAGGGCACAGTCACAGGGAAGTGCTCATAGCCTGCTACATGCTATTCAGCTGCCAATCCATATCTTCATCCCCCCCAGGTCTTTTCTCCTACACTATTTCTCTTGGATGATGATACTGGATTAAAGATTTCCCCAGTGTTCCTTAATGTTCCTCCTTCTAAACTGCATCTGTTCCAACAAAACAAGTTCGTTTTTCCCATATTAAAGCGGAATTATTTCTCCAAGGCAGTTTTCCCACATCCTCTCTTAACAACTATTTTTTTTTTTTTTCCAAACAGGTTCAGAGTAGAGGCACAGAAAAAGGGAGGGATCTGCTGCAGACTGCCCAGTTGCCACTGGCAAAGGTGACCATCAGGAAGAAGATTCAGGAGCTCATAGCAGGATCCTCTGCTTCAAACCCTGACCCACTGCTCCCTTCTGCATTATCTGTTGCTATCTGTTGCAGCCAGCCAGCCTCTGCTGCCTGTCCTCACCACTGCCTGCTACAAATCTGCCTTGACAACAGCAAGAGGTATATGAAATATTTCCATAACCTTTTTTAATGTTTTTGCAATACTGTAGGCTACATCACGGGAAAATATGAGGTGCTGTCCAGGTGTAAGGAGGAGCTTGAGCATCCAGACACCAGGCACTGATGATCTCTTCAAAGCCTGGGTCAGTCACCCCTCCCTAAAGAGCTGATTCAGTCTTCCTTTTCACTACTCATTGCTCATGAAGTCTCCCCCCTAGAAGCTGCTCATCTAGTGGGTCTTATCTCTGCCCCATGATCTCCCCCAGTGTTCAGCCTGGGGATTAAAACAGCATCTACCTCTCACAAAGCTCTCTCTCAAAGCAAAATCAGAAAGCTATGTTGGCCCCAATCTGTCCCTGTACCTTTCCACCATGCTAAGCTACCAGATGTTCTCATGAAGCTGGGCTTGTCCTGTTCACTTCCATATCAGTGATAGCTGAAAGCCCCTGGGAGACAATGGCTTTCCAGTCTGGAGGATTTGCCTCCCTCACTGCATCAGATGTGTCAGAGCAGCATTTCATTTACCTTTTCCAGTGATTTTTATCTGTCTGGTTATTAGTGAGGAAGCTTAACCCACTCCTGGGCAAATCCATGAAAGTCAAACAAGTGACAGAGAGGGAGAAGCAGTCTGTAAGGGAAACCATCATGAAGTGAAACAGACTCAGGCAGGCACTGAGCCTTCAGTGCATGAAGAATGACCTCCCCTTGGCTGATCCTGACTGCTGCAAAGGCCCTTGGGCGCCCTGCCTTCCACTAGCATGGGTTGCTGGACACTAGTCATTCTCCTCAATTCTCCCAGTACCAAGCACCCTGAACCACTGTGCTGAGAAGCCAGTCCAGCCACAGTCACTTCAACACAGCTTCTAAACACAGCCATGACCAAGTCTTTGTTGCCTATCTGAGAAAGACATCTAATTTTATTCAGATAAAGATTAACTGATAAAATCCATTTGACTCTGTCCCTCTGATAATGTGACTCTGCTCAGTCCTCCTCCTCCAGGATGATGTCCATGTTTGGTGATGACCCCAGACTTTCACCCTTCTCACACATTGTTGCACCATCACCACTGCACAGAAGGATGCCACCACACACCCTTCACAATCCAAACATTTAATAAAATGCCATAATGAAAGAAAAAGTATCTTCTCAAGGGAAAAATTTACTACTCCAAGACATCATTCTCATCCTTCTCTTCCTTCAAAGGGGGCTGCTTTAAATTTCAAATTTCAATATTTCTTAACCTACTTTCTCCTTGCCTCACTGCTGTGGCAGATCCATCCATACCCACAGCATTTCCTCTACACCACTGCTCCCAGTCCTTCTAAACACTGCTCCCATAATACCAGAAGATACCACAAGTGCATCTGAACTTACATTTTGGCCATGTATGTGGGGAACTCGCAGCTGCTCACACAGTGTTTAGGCTGGCGATGGACTTACCCTGGCTCTTGTACAACTGCAAGTGGGAGCCAGGCATCCCCTCCACTCCCACCAGTCTGTATGTAACTTAGACTGATGCAGTGGCCTTTGGCCCCAAGCATCATATAAAAAAACTCACGTGCCCATATGATGACAGCTCAAGCAGTACAGACTGACACCTTGGCTGGCATGATGCAAGGGAACAGCTCATGGGAGTGTTCAGGGTAATCACAGCTCCTGTATATGAGTTGTTCCCACACTCTCCCAGCACATACACATGCTCTCTGGCAAGATGCTGCTCCTGGAGATTTGTGATGCCCTGATGCTGCAACAGAGGCAAGTGCCCAAACAGTGTAATTTGTTCTTAATGCCTGTGTGCATCTCACAGTCGCAGCACAGTTGGCTTAATGGCCAATCGCTGCTGGGAGGCAGCTTAGGGAGGAGAGGGAGAGAGGAAGAGAGTGAAGGGGAAAGCAAGCAAAAGGAAAAGGGAGCAAGGTGAGCAGGATCCTGTAGAACAGAAAATAACACTGCCAGGTGGAGTGGCGGCTCAATTGGCTGTGACAGGCAGATACTCTCTGCACCTGGGATTCAAATGCAAGCTTATTTTCCTGGTTTCTTCGAAAGAGAAGTCCTGACTACCTGTCAACATGCACCCAAGAGATGTCGCTGGCAGAAAAGGGGCCCCAGGTGCTCCCAGCCTGCATGGCTGACACAGATGTGATGGCTGAGGTCACAAGTGGCATTTCCCAGAGATGAGCGGTGAGGAGCAGGGGGGATTAAGAAAAACTGAGCAACAGCAGAAAGCACTAACCCAAGGCGACACTGTTGCCAGGACTCCTAGCATTTCCAGAGGATGCAGGACAGCTTTTCTGCCTGAGCGGCTCCTGTCCTGCTCATATGAAGGGGCAGGGGAGTAGCCAAACAGTGCGTATCTTCAGGCAGACACGCTTCTCCACCAAATCCCGGCAGACGCAGAAGAGAAGATATTCACTGTCTTTCCTCAGCTTGCCAACTTGCTGAGGGGCTGTGAAGGACATAACCCCAGAGACACAGGGTGAGGCTGTGTCAGGTCTCCTAATAAGCAAGCTGCATCCTCAACAGCCCATCAGAACAATGGTATCAAAATCAGCTGGTCATGGTCAAACGCAAGAGACTCACAGGGGAACGCTTGAAGGAGACCATCTTCACCATTTGCATGCTGCCTCCCCGCCCCGACAGCTGGTGGGCAAACCCAAAGGTGAGGAGCCACCGGTCAGTATTTTCAGCTTCCCTTCTTGGGAAGGAGCAGAGCAGGTCAGCCCGTATTTCCCTCTGAAGCAACCAGCCAGGAATCCCCTCCCACATGTCCATGCAAATATACCACCCATGACTGGTAGCCTTTGCCTGTCTCCTGCTCCTCACCAAACCACCCACACACCCTTCCCTATTGCAACAGACCAAGTAACTGCTGCCAATTAAAAGCTGATGTTTCCACTGTTTGGTTTTTTTTTTAAATAAGAATATATGTATATTTAATTTAGTTAATGACCGAGAGACAGGGGAGGGAGGGTGTGTGAAAATGAGCCAGAGTTGGCTGAGGTTCCAGGAGGAAAGAACCTGAACCAAGAGCTCTGCAAGGGAACTGAGGGTTTGCCTTGGGCAACTGAGGGTGATCCATACAGGTTTAAAATCAGGGTCTCCTGAATTACAGATCTCCTAACCAGATTTCTCCCCCCGACCATCCCCAGCATTACATATAAAGCCTTCAGGCACCTTCCTTCAATTACCCACATATTCTGGTGAAATTCCACCTTCCCATCCTGTTCCTGCAGCCTGTAAGGAGGAAGGTCCCCCTCCCTGCCCTCTTCCCCTCTGCCACCGGCACTCCTGCGACCAGAGGCCCATCGGACTTGGCAGCTACAGGACCATGAGAACAAGCTGCTGGCAATGAGGGAGAAGCAGAGAAGTCCTGGGGACCCAAGAACAAGACAGGGCTCATGAGTCATCCCCTCTGCAGCATGTACCCACGGCCCCCGCCAGCTACCGCCACACTCCAGGAGGATGCTGAATATTCGATGAAGGGAGGGTTTTTTTTAGAGCTGCTGAAAATGGCAAGGGAAACTCCACTGTCAATTTTAAAAAAAAAAAAAAAAAAAAAAAAAAAGTAAAAAAGGAAAGATCACAGTCATCACCACAGCCGGTCTTACACCTTCCTCGAGGATATGTTAGAAGAGCCAAGGGTGTGAGAGGAAAGCAGCCCATGGGGATGTGTTTCTGGCAGGCTGGGGGAAAAGAGGACAAGGGAATGGCTGTGGGAGGGTGTGGATGTTGCCAACCCCTCCAGTCTGACTGGGTGCGGGTGCACAGACAGCCTGGGCTTGCAGGTGAAGGGATGGAACAAATGCCAGGGGAAAGCATCGCCTGGCTCTGACACCAGAGGTCTTGGCAACTCTGCTCTGGTTGCCACTAGAGAACCCCGTTTGGGAAAGACGAGCTCCCATACAAGATTTTGCAATGCCAACCTGTTGGGCAAGGACAAGGCTCGCTGGCTGTTTTGGGTCCATGTCACATGAATCTCTACAGGAGAATGGGGTGATAAGGGACTTAATGGGGGCAGATTGCCTGCTCTTCTCCCAAATCAATGAGAAGGAAGCCACTTTTTGCTGATGTTAGCAATGCAAGATATTTATTTTTCAGCTTGGAAAGCCCCTTCATATCAGCAGGCAGTTACATCTTCAGTCAGTAAAAACTGAGCCCAATAAAAAAGGCAACTTCTGTTGCACCCTCTGTTGCAGCCCAGAGTGCCATGCAGAAGGACATGTGACACAAACTCTCTGTCCCAAAGCTAAGGACTTGGAGGAGAGGGCAGAGAAGTGGGGCCAATATTCTGGGCTGAAGCCCCTCAGCCCATTCTCAGAGGAAAAAAAAGGATGGTGCAAGTGGAATTGGAGCCTCACAGCACAGCTGAGGGAACAGAGGGTACTTGTGTGTTTGAGTCAATAGTGAGGGAGCAGGATGGAGAGATTTACAGAAATGATAGAATTTTCTTTTCTCCCACTCTCCTCCACCCTGTCGTTTTCTCTTCTACACTTTCTCTTCGGGTCTCTGTCTCGCCTTCTGTCTCTCCCTCTGTAAGTACTTACTGGCAAGTTTTCTCCAGAACACAGCTATTTTGAATGTGTGTTCCTCTACTTCTCTTACAATATTTTCTCTCTCATTCTCGGTATCTTCCTTCCTGGTGAAGCTGATCTGCTTAATGATGATAATATTGAACATGGTGAAATGGCTTATTTCCCACCAAAGCCATCTCTTCATTGCTTTGCTTTCAGGTACCAGCCACTTCCATGTTTTTCCTTGTCATAACAGATGCAAAAACTCTGAAATATCCCCCAAAATCTTCTTCCCTCGCAAGAGAAGACATTCTCTGCCATATATTTTTAATCTTCTCCTTGAGAAAGCCTGAGAAGTAAAAAGGTCTATTTTAGTCCTATCCCTCATTCCCAGTTAGATGTCACTCTTGGGGGATTCAATCTCCTCAAGTTAGTGGCTTGCCTAGTGTGGAAGTGGCAAATGATATATTCTTTGCCTTCATGGGATCTAGGTCTCTGCCCAGACCCCATCCTCTTCACTTTGGGGCTCACTGCACAGATGTAACTCCCCCAAAGCAGAAGCTGAGGGTCCATGGTGAGGTCCTGCATTTTCCAGCAAAAGAAACCCACAGATCACTTGTGCTGTGATTCATCCTAGTGGAGAGAACAGTGTGGGCTCCCCATCTCACTGTGCGTCACAGAACCTGTCCCCAGTGAAAGCCCACAGGATAACTGGTGTAGAAAGGTATCTCTAGAGCCCTCTGCTCCAAATTCCTGTTCAACTTCAAAAACAGAGCCTTATCTGCTTGAGTTCTGAGTATCTCAAAGGGTGCAGGCTCCAAAGTATCCCTGGGCCACCATCTTACACCTGATCCACCCTCATGATTATGTTTTTAATTCATATGGACTTGAAATTTCCTTCACTGCAACTTGGCCCTGCTGCCTATTGTCCTTGGTGCCCAACTATGGGAAGAGCCCAGCTCCATTTTCTCTACACACATCCCCCATTACCTTACCAATCAGATTACCCTTAAATGTTATGTGCTCCAACTCCTTGATCATCTTCATGGCCCTCCACTAAACTGACTCTAGTTTGCCTCTTTGTCTTTTACTAGGGGGGCAGGAGGGGCAATGCCTGGTTTTACCTCTCCTTGCTTGGGACCTTTGTAACTGAACTAAAACCTGCTCTGAATGTTTCCTCTTTTATTTATTTCATTGTTAAATGGATGGTAAAAAGCCTCCTGGCTACCCAAGTCAATTATATTCAACAGAAACCACAGTTTAGATCACTGGGTTCATAAAACTGTATTGAGATTTTACTATCAGCAAATCATATTCCCAGTCCAGCAGAAAAAAAAATAAAATCCCCTGGCAACAGCAGGCTGAGGAATCAGATTATGTTGTGAACCTCTTAACATGGGTGGGAAGCCAGAAAACAGATCGTCCTGTCTTGCCTGCCCAGTTGTCAGTGTGGCTTTGGAATTAGCTCATCATGCTTTATTTATCATAAAAAAATTCAGTCAACAGCCAAAACAGAAAGGAACATTTTTTTTTTTTCCCCTGTAAAATGAACTCAACTTAGCATTTGCTTCCAGCCAGCATCCTAAAATCCCTTCACTTGATTCTTAAATATGTGAGAGACAAGCTCCAGGAGTCCCAGCTGTACTTGGTAAAGGGAGAAGGAAGACAGAGTCACCTTGCCATGCAAAACAGAGAAAGGAGCAAGGTCTCAAGAAGATGGTATGGGGAAGACTCTACTCACTCTGTGCCAAGGATGATTGACCAGAGGAACTCACTGTTGAAGGACATCACCAACGCAGACAGCTTGACTGGGCATTTAAGTGGAGATGAGTGGTTTTAAAAGCACAGACCTTCCAGCAAGTGTTGCGGCTTCTAAGGGCTTCCGCTGCAAGTCTGTGAAGTCATCATCAGGGATTCTCCTCTTCCTCCTTCCCAGACAGACACCATAAAAGAAGCATGACATGGAGAGTAAAATGGGAAGGATTCACCTCCTTCTAAAAGACCTGTGCACTATTCCTTCCACCTTGTTGGGAGTCACCAGGTGATCTACAAACATGGTGCCTTGCCCTGTTATAACAACTCCAAGAAGAACTTCAATGACACCCCAAATTCAGTAGTGGGAAAGTGCCACGATTCCCAGGGAAGGGCACTGAGATTGCAATTACCTAGAGGTATTAGAGAGGGATTCAGAGAGAGATGCATGGTCCCACCTATTCCAATTCCCCACCCTGAAGCTCCAGTTGCCATGGCAATGGTACTGACAATTTCAATGCATAAACCCAAATTTGCATTTTAATGGAACATAATTAGAATGCTGAGATAAACGATTCTTCCTCACTAAAAGGTAACATAAACACCACATCTCACAAGTATGTTCTACCAGCAAGTTCTGCACATACACAGAGACTATACAGTGCTGGGCTGTGGTGGCTGAGAAGTTGCTTTTGGTTCCTTCTAACTGGAAGTTTTATATCCACAGCACAAACACACAATTTCCAGAGTAAAACAATAGATTACCAGATGCCTGCTAACTGACCATATCACCTCCTGGCTGCTATGCTGCCATGCTCTGCTTCCCCTCCCAGGGTCAGGCCCTATCTGCTGTCCCAACAATATACCCTGAGATCCACTCTATGCTGGCAGCTCTCAGGGGCTCAGCAGCAAGGATGATTTCCAGAGACAGTGAAAAGCCTGTGCCTCTCCAACTGTCCTAATTTTCTTCTTTTTTTTTTTTTTTTTTTAGTAGCTAGATTTGTAGTGAGATGTTCTCTCACTTGGTTACCTGCAATATACCCAAGAGTTTACTCTCCAGCTCTCAGATCAGTAAAGAATTACTCTGTTAGCACCTGTCCTACACTGTCAGCAGAGAGGACAAGTAGCTATGAGAGGGCAGAAAAAGACTGTGAAAAGGAAATATTTCTAATACATCTCTCTGTATTTCGGCAACAGGCAGGTAAGGGGAATGGAAGGGGGAGAACACATTCTGCATCAAATAGGAAAGCAGAAAATTAATTTCTCCTGCCCTTGATACAAACTAAATTCAAAGCAGACAGCTGGAAGGAGTGACTAGAGACAGAAGAGAAAAAGAAAACATTACATTAAAAAAAAAAAAAAAAAAAAAAAGAAGAGGAAGAGGGGAAGGGAAGAAAAGCAGGGAGCGGTCCAAGGGGTCTACTTCAAGTGCTGCAGCTTTCCTGTCAGCACTGGCTAGACAGCCATGCCATGAGATCCACTAATGGCATCTAACCACTCCATTAGAGCTGCACAATTGGGCCCCAGAGGGTTCAGATAACATCCTGCTCCTCCTCCACAATCACAGTGGTCAGTCCAGAGATCAGCAGAAAGCCAGTGGTGAAAGCTCCATAGTCCACACCCGGAGCTGGTCTCAGCACAGCTTTGTGTCCAACAAGCACCAGGGCAGACTGTTCAGAGCTACTGCTTGAGGAGGGAAGATTTTGATTCCTCCTCCAAGGCAAGTCTTTTAGTCCTACTCCTCTAGGCTGCACAAAAAAGAGCATGCCCACTCTTTGCCACTCCCACCACCCCAGCTGACAACCCCATTTAATCTCACTGCCCTCTTTCATTTGCCAGAATCAAATATTAATTGTGCTGAGCTGTGATGGAGAGAATGCTAATGCTCCTTGGCGTGTAACCAAGCGGAGCTGGATTCAGCCTCCAGCACGGCACGTGGCTGGACCAGCACAGCAAGGCGAGCCCAGCAGAGGAGTCTCTCAGGCTTCCAACCATTTTGGTCAGCTCCAAAGGCTGCACGTCCTGAGGGTTCACATCCAACCTCTTTGGCATCCTCTTTAGCACAGATACACATGCATGTGTAAACACACACCCAGGCTGCAGACACACACGTTTACCTTGAGCCATCCCAAGCCCAGGCAGTGGCTGGTTGAACTGTACCAAAGTCAGCACAGACATATGCTGAGGGGCTCACATGCTATGTATCCCATGGCACATCCATTCATTTCCACCCAGACAGAAACTTATGTGGATGCTACTACACATGTGGGGTGTGCTCCTATATCAGTGAAAATCATGGTGTGCCAGTAAGGCAGGAGGCTTTATATCTAAACACAACCAAATTGAAACACCTTCCCAGAGCTGATGGCTCCACACATAACCCTTGTTATCTTTTTTTTGACTTGCAGTCGATTAACTTAAAAATAAAACTACATTATTCTCCTAAATACCACCTATGCCACAGATACAGTGATTCACGGGGCATTTAGTAGCCAGTTCCTTTCCCTTAGGATACAGCTTGCAGGTTCTGCACAGCAGGGACCCTCAGAGGATGAAGGCATGATCACAAGGTCCAGTTCATGATACAAAGTTAAGAACAAACAGTGGACTAAGGGAGGAAGATAAGAAAGAAGAAAAGAGCTGGCCTTATAATTTAGAGGGACTCAAATGCTGGGATTCAAGATCAAGAAATAAAAGGTCAGGATGAAGTGTCATCCTCCCAGAAATTCCTGACCCTCATTGGATAAGCAAGGGCTAAAAAGGAGAAAGAGAGAACAAGGAGAGAGGGAAATAGGCAATGCAAGTCAAACGGCAGATATCAAAAGAGAAGGGGAGTGAAGAAAGGAAAGGTGAAATAAGGAAAGCTCAAAAAAATGAAGCAAGTAAAAGAAATTCTAAAAGTATCTGCCAGCATGCTGAGACATGTGCATGCTAACCAGGGTTCAGAAGGTCTCCTTGCTCCCTGCACAGGGAGATTTCATGCCAGCCAGACTCCCCATAGGTACCCAGGTCTGTCAGCTCCCATCCTGCAGTCATGCCCCACATCTTTGGTAACAGGACTATATGGCTGGCTTGTTGCTCAGCTTCCTTGGTGAAAGACAAGGCCAACCCTGGCAAGCCTCACTAGACCACTTACCACAGACTGCCAGGTTCCACCTCTGCTTTGGGGGCTACCATGGTGTGTCCCCAAAGGTCCTTCCCATCATAGTCCTGTCAGGGAGGCAGTAACATGGCCACTTAATGTACAGAGGTGTGCTGCAGTCAGGGCTACAGATGGGGACAGTGAACAGTGATCCAGGGCTTAGCACTAGAAAGGGACTTGCCGCCAAACTGGTATCACAACTGGCAGGAGATGGACACTACTTAGACAAAAGTCAGGGTCTGTCAATTCACACTGAGGCTCTGATAACTACCAGACACAAGCTGGGTTCTTCTAAGGTGTTGCTATGGAGCTGCACCTCAAAAACCTCCTGGGTTGTGGTTCTTTGCCCAAAACTTGATCGGGCTGGGTAAAGCCTATAGCAACTCAACATTTGCCCAGCAAACCTCTCCATGCCCTCGCCCTGCTCCTTCCTAAAGCTCAGCACCCATCTCTTCTGGCTGCTGTGTTTGTCACAGGTGAAACCCAGCCTCAGAGTGACATCTAGTGAGGAGAACCCTTGTGGCACCATGTACCTGCTATGGTAGAAATGGCATCCTGACCTTCTCTCCCGCTGGTGTTTATTCCCTGGACTTCAGAAGACAGAGGCAGAGCAGAAGATGTGGCCCTGGAGGAGAAGGCATCCTGGCCTGGGGGGAATAATGTGGTGAGCATAGAGTTGCCTGGTACCCAGTGCCTCCAGGGCTGTTCCTACACCTCAAGACATTGAAGGTCCATCAAGCACATGCCAGTGGACTTTCAGTGTTTTCTAAAACAGTGTGTTCCTACACTGTGCTGAGGAGAGATGGATAGAAAGGGAGAGAAGGGAGATGTATAATTCAGAGGGATTCTGCTGCTTGGAGTCAAGAACAAACTGTAAAAGGTCAGGCTGAACTGTTACCCTCCCACAGCCTCAGATATTGCAGATCTTGGTTGGAGAACCAAGGGTTACAAAGACAGAGAGTAGCCAATGAAACAGGGAATAAGACAAGAAAAGACAAAATTCAGTTATTACAGAGACAGCAAATGAAGAAAAAAAAAAAAAAAGGAAAATAAGGCAAAAAAAAATACAAAAGCAGGGAGAGATGTCTGGCATCATGCTGACAAGTGCATCACGCCAGCCACAGGACAGAACTTCTCCCTGACCTGGGCAAACCTCACAAGCTCTTCTGTGTCCTTCTGAGCAATTCTGGGGGGAAAATCCCACCATTTGGAACCCACAAAGTGCTCAAGCAGCTAAATCCACAATGCCGCCTTGCTCTCAGTTCCCACATCAGAAACAAGTGGCAAGGGGATCAGTTGGTGTGACCCACTCCTTTCGGGTGCACGCTGCCGGTCCGGGTGCTCCCTGCCCTGCCACGCCTTCCTGATGCCGTCCCTCCTCTGCTACCCCCTGTTTTCCCTGTTGTCTCCAAATGGCTCCCTCCTAAGCCTGAAAGGACTAGGGAACGGGAGGGGACACAACACACCTTTAGCTGCTGAACAGAGTACATGAGAAGACGGGACCGGTGGCAGCACGGGATGGAGCAGGCGGGAGCTGCAGCAGCAGACGGTGCTGCCCCCAGCTCCCCCAGCTCTGCTCTGCACCGAGCAGCAGAGACATCCACTAACAAGGGCTGCCTAAGGCAGCAGAAGCCCGTGACAGCCCCAGCCCATCTCCTGTCTGTCTCCAAACCTTTAATGGTTGGTGACAAGCATAACTAGCTAAACTTCACTGCATCCTGAGCCAGCTCTGGGGCTTGTAAACATTTTAAAGCCCTGGAGCAGAGAAGATGGGAACAAAACACAGAGCCTTCCAACTTCTTGACACTGCTTTGAAAGCAGCCACATTCAACAACGACTGACATTCACCAATTTCACATGTGCACAGCATGAGGATACTTACTTAAGCTCTCAGCATTAATACAGCCCCTTCTCTGTGGATTCCCAAGCTCTTTACAGGAGAAATCATTATTTCCATTGTAATCAGGATAAAATACATGCTCACTGGAAGAAATGAGATTTTATTTCATCAAAGGCCATACTATTTCCAGATCGGAGAACCACCACTGCATTTTTACAAATCCCTCTAGTTAAAGAACATTATACTCAGAACCTTGTCTCAAAATCCCCATTTCAATTTCTGTCCATTTTCTCTGTGTTCAGCAAGGGAATATTTTTACAGGTGAATTTCTCAGATTCTCACAAGAAATACCTATAGTACTGACACAAAAGAAACTTGTAAAGAGTAAATCAAACAACATATGAGGATTAAACAGTAAATTGAAAGCCAAAGGTGAAACAAAAGAAGAGGGTCAAATATCAAGCCAGGGAAGCCAGTCTGCAGTTGAAAAGGGAATGACCAACTCTAGAGGCATAAAAGGAGAAAGAAAAGATGGGCTGAAATTGAGAGGAAGAAAAGAAAAAGATGAAGTCAACAGGTAACAGTCCAGCTGCTTGAAGCTGATTTGAAAGAAAACCAAAGCTCCTGGTAAGCTTGGAGGCTCAGATGCTGGTAAATGAGGTATAAGTCTCATCATGCCCATCATTTCCATGTACCCATCACTTCTAAAGTAACCAGAGAAGATGTTCTGTAAGATTCTTCAAAAAGCTTCCACTAAACAGCTGATAAATTCCAGAAGCTGTGCTGACTCAGCACTGCCGCTGACACAAAAACACAAAAATGGACAAGTCATGTGCCCACAAAGCAAGAGATGGGTCCAAAACTCTCGAGTTTTTGATGCCGTGCAGTGTGCACATGGGGTAGTAGTAGTTGTCTGTGCTTTTCTCCCCTCCCTACATTGGGCATCACTCAGACTGGCAACTTACAAAGCAACCTTGTACTCACTCCAGGCCTGGTATCAGTACTGTCTTTGACTCCTTCCTGCATCCACCATCTCTTATCCCTGTTCTTCAGCACTTAACAGTCTCTGGTCCACAGTTCCCCTACATTTTGTTCACTCAGGCCCATCCCTGCTCCACAAAAGGATCTTTATACTCTTTCCCCAGGTTTTTAGGGAAAAGGAAAAGCAACTACATTGTGATAGCTTTTGACCTTCTAGACTGGAGGAAACGGTGGCATTAAGCTCTGTCACTTTGTCCCAGAGATGATTCTGCAGGAATGAAGTAGGTGGGGAGGGCAGAAGGAAGACCAAGGAACCATCTCCATGGCCCACAGAAGGAACAGAGAAAAGTCAGCTGCTCTGAGCCCTGTGATCCTTCTACTGCTGCCTCCCTCTCTTGACATTTAAGGATAGTGGTAGGAAGCAGAGGGAAACCATTCCCCTCCAGCTGCAGACCTGCTTGCCTGCCTCATTCTGAGAGGGATGCAAGAACAGCAGATACCCCTCTGAAGAGATTATTTTGCCCTTTAGGCAAAGACAGCAAGTATGAGGGCACTGGAAGTTTGGGTATTTCTATAAGTCTGTATGCAAACCCCCATTATTTCTGATCACAAAAACATTGTGAAATCAACTCTCTATTACCTGTAAAATATTACTAGCAAAGTGTTTTCTTCTCATTTTCTAAGTCCTGAAGAAGGACTTGCTTGCTTTTTTTACAAATATAACATTTATGTTCTTTAAAAACTTACAAAGTGGGTTTTTAAGCTTCAGCAGAGCTGCTGATGCTTGCTCTCTTCCCATCTGGAGACAAAAAAAAACAGCGGGTGAAGCACAAGGATGTGTTTTGGGCTGAGCCTCCACACTGTCTTTCAGAAGATCTAGTTTGAACATTCATCCAATCTGAGGTACTTTGTGAGTTGCTTAATCTTTGTGCCTCCTTATCTCATCTGTAAAGGAGGATAATAACTCTTGTCTAGCTCAGGGGCAGAGTTAATTTCTTACTATAGCACTAGTACAGTGGGAAGCCAACTTAACCTGCACCAACATGACCTGCAGAAGCTGTGTAAGGCAGAGGCAGCTTCTTGGTGACCTCAAACAGGCTGAAAAGTGCATGGAAGAGGTAGATATGTGCACTGCATAGGGAAAAAAAAAATCAGAATTAAAAGTCTTTCTGTCAGGCTAGAGTTGCTAGACACTTATCCATGCAAGTGCATGAATCAAAGCATTGTCCAGCCCTTGTTGGAGTTCAGCAGGCCAGAAAGTCAAATCGCTTTTCAAAACCTTGTCACATAGTTAAAGGACAAAGGTTCCCATGAGCCTGAGGCACAGGGCAGGCAGGGATCCATGGCTCTTTGCAAGAACAGTAACCACAACACAAAGTGCTTCAAGTTGGCAAATGCAGCTAAATATTAATGACAGCAGCTTTGGGTACTGCTGCTCAAGAGAAAATACAGAATATGGGATGTGGTAAAATAGGAACAGCTGGATAAAGCAAAGCATGTTCCATAATCCACGAGGGAAGAAACACAAGAGAGGTGAAAATCTGTTATAAATCAGTTTGAAAATCGGTCTGATTCATTTTGGAAGAGAAAACACAGAGAAAATATCTGTCAGTGTTCAAATATCATGATCACATTTCCCAAAATCATATGACTATTTGTAACAAAGCCCTAAACTAAATAAAGCTTCCAGTTGTTGTAGTTGTTTTCTAATGCTGCCCTCAGCTTCTGTTTTCTAACATGCTTCACAATACTCCTTCAGCCCAAGACTCCTACATAACCTCCTGAATCCATAAGCTGGAACATAACATCAGAGCAAACAAAAAGCTATTATGAACTGCCACAGACAGCAGTAAGACTCACCATGACTATCAATAACTTCTTTCTTAGCATGTAGTACAGATTACTAAAGTGGAACAGGCAAAATGTACAATAATCTCAGATGTCTTCCAAAGCCTAGAATAACAGGGAGAAGAACAGTCACTCCAAGATGAACATTTCCATTTTTCAGTGCCATAAGAAAGCGAGCAGAAAGTGAACTGATAATACCCACATGTGGAAGTTAGTTAAAACTTAAACTGATCTGTGTGCCAGGTTATTTGTAATTGAAAAGTCAGCTAGCTCATGGGTGCCCACTGAGGCATGAGATCTAAAGAAAGCTATAAAACAAGAACACTAGTGCCAGGAAGCTTTCAAAGAAAGCATCACTCAGAAACAAAGGCATCCTAAGTCTGAGAGGCAGTGCCTGTGGTTTTTGCCATCCAAAGTTAGATTATTCAGGCTCTAAAATAGCAATGCATTTGGATGTTATACATTTAAATGAACACCATTTGACATTCATCCTGTCCCCAAAGCACTTCAAAGAGCTAACTGAACTGATTTTTGAAGGATTACGAAGTGATGAAGTTTTCTTGGATGAAATTTTAATTTGAGGACAGGCCTTAAAACAGTACAATGAAGTACTGCTTTATTTATTTTTTTACTGACATAGACACAAAGTCTCCTACCATTACTCTTTTAAGAGTACATACTAGTCTGGAAAAAGCTATTTGCAAGGTCTGCTCAACTGCTTTCAACAGTGACTCATGTAAAAGAAAATGATAGTTAAATGTTTATGTCATGATGAAATAAGGGGCATATGATCACCATGAGAGTGATAAAGCCATGGAAACTTCTGCAAAGAGAAATACAGCATTTTAAAGACTGTGCTCAGCATAAAGCAGATTTATCAAAGACAGGATAGTTGACTTAATCTAAGGTCATCAGAGATGTTTTCCATTTTATGACATATAGGAGAAGATATTATGTGACCCAAATGCCTAAATTCTACATATATACATTTAATGTAATTTATAATGCACAGGCCTATAATGTACGGTTCTGGAACAGCCTGCTCGGGGTGGTTGTGGAGTCTCCTCATCCGAAGACATTTAAAACCCACCTGGATGCTTTTCTGTGTGACCTGATCTAGGTGATCCTGCTCTGGCAGGGGGGCTGGACTGAATGATCTTTTGAGGTCCCTTCCAACCCCTGACATTCTGTGAAAATCCATTCCATATTAAGACATGATCATACATTCGTAATATAGGTCAACAAACTGATCTTGTTTAGCACTGCAAGGAACAGATGTAAGCATAATTCTTTAAAGTGAGAAAGTGAGGGAAGACTCTAAACTTGTCTGCAGGAGTGTGTCAGGAATTAGTTGTATCCAAATTACCTGGACAGAGACATGCCAGACACTATTATCACCATGTCTGGCAAGACCAGGCACAGCTGAAGCCAGGATGCAGTTAGAAGAAACATTACAGATCGTGCCCTGAAATAAACTGCCAGATCCTATTAGGAGGAGCTGAAGAAATACAATGTATTAATAATAGGTACATGATTTCACAAAGTGTTACAAATCCACGGCCCGTGCTGGCCCGTGATCTTTGGCAACAGATCCAAACCTTGAGAACACCTCAGGGCACAGAGCCCATATCCACCCGGCTTCTTGGTGCACTAAGCTGAGAGAGCCTGAGCAGGCTCCGGGAAGCAGCTGCCTTCCCCCTTCTGCAGAGTGACCCCCATGTGCTCATTAAGTGTTACTCTGCAGACAATTGCTGACTAAAGCCTTAGCGAGTCTGCACTAAACCTGATTAAGTGTTACTCTGCAGGTAATTGCTGACTAAAGCCTAGCGAGTCTGCACTCAACCTTAATGGTTCAAAGGAGGCTCTGCCCCTATTTCAGTTTCTTGCTACTGAAGATATTTAATAAGAAGGGAGTCGGATTTTCTGAGACCTGCATAACTGACAGCTTTCTGAAGTGGCACAAGAGAAACAGGACAGGATTGGTGACAATTTCCTTCTGAGGTAGAAAAGGGGGCAGTTTCCATCAGCAGGGTGAGACAGCGGTGCCGCTTGTGTGACACGTGTAACTGTTCAGCTTGTTTGCAGTCCTGGACGAAGCTGCTTTTGCACCAGGTACCTCCTTCGGGCGTTTGTGAGGTGACAGGCTTCTGACACTGAGCCCAGGTAACAGTGTGGTGGGAAAGCCCAACAAAGGCAAATGCTGCAGACGTAGAGTTTAATCGGCAGAATGAGCCGTTTAAACACAGTATGCAGCATGTAACCATATGCTGCTTACAGAAAACCTGTAAATGGTAATTTAGGGGTTAAAAGAGCGTGATTGACTGACGAGGTATTTTGGGAAACACTTTCCCCGTGATAAGATCACTGGCAGCTGTCATTTATCTCACTCTGACCAAGAATAATCTGCCTATACAAGCAATAACAATTTTTCTGCTGACTGAAATGCTCTCTGCTCTCCATGATTGCAGCAATTGGCTGTTAACCCCTTGTCTGTCCTGCTCCTGCTTTGCAAAGCTACCAGAACCTCCTTGAAACTTTGTTAGCTTGCGCAGGGCTGCAGGGAGCTAAGAGCTGAGCAAGCTCTATCTCACACTAGCTACTAACAGAAAACACAAAAATCGCTAAGTTCAACAAGGACAAGTGCAAAGGTCTACACCTGGGGAGAAATAACACCCTGCACCAGTACAGGTTAGTGACTGAACTGATGGAAAGCAGCTCCACAGAGCCAAGGATCTTGGAGTCCTGGTAGACAAGTTCACCATGAGCCAGCAACATGGTTTTGTGGCCAAGAAGGGCAATGGTCTATTGGGGTGCATTGAGTGTGACCAAGTCAAGAGAGTTTGACTCTCTACTCCTTCCCTCTCTACTCTGCCCTGGTGAGGTCACAGCTGGAGTATTTTGTCCAATTCTGGGCTCCCCAGTTCAAGAGAGACATGGAACTACTGGAGACGGTCCAGTGGAGGGCTACAAAGATGATAAGAGGACTGGAGGATCTCTTAAGAGGAAAGGCTGAGAGGGCTAGGTCTGTTTAGCCTGGAGGACACAGAGAGGGGATATTATAAATGCTTATAAATATCTAAAGGGTGAAGCATGGGGCCAGACTCTTTCCAGCAGTCTCAGCAATGGGACAAGGGGCAACAGGCAGAAGCTAGAACCCATGAAGTTCCAAGGAAAAACATCTTTGAGGGTGACAAAGCACTGGAACAGGCTGCCCAGAGGTGATGAGTTCTTCTCTGGAGACTTCCAAACCCTGCCTGGACGTGTTCCTGTACAACCTGCACTAAGCAAGCCTGCTTTAGCAGGGGAGGTGGGCTCGATAATTCCCAGAGGTCCCTTCCAACCCCTACCATTCTGCGATTCTGTGGAGTGCTCTGCAGCCCTCCAAATCAACCAAAAAATGGTCCAAGATAACTGTAAAAGGCAAATTAAGTGCCTTCCTGAACAAGCAGTAAATGGTTAACATTCCTCTGCCCTGAAGCCAAGAATGAGCAACAAATAGGTCCTGTCCACAAAAGAAAGTATTAGCACCAGCAGACACTGACATAGTTAGGCCAGAATCCATCCAGGGAGGAATTTGGAACAGAATGAACAAGAAGACAGGCATCAAGGTGACATCCGCAGAGGCTGGAGAACGATTTCCAGAGAATGAATGTCTTTTAATGAACCAAGGTTTAACTGTTATCAGTCCCTGCTAGAGATCATTACTGAGAGAAACAATGAGAGCCGTTTGCATCACTTTCTCCCTGCCAGACATGTCTGAGGGAGAATAAACCTCTCCCCTTTCTCCAGTGTCAGCTTTTTACTGCCAGCACAGCCTCTAATTGAATAAGCTTTATTCAGATGATAGCTAAATTTAGCAGATATTAGCATCAAGTCTCTAGAGGGGTGAAAATGGGGGAAGAAAGCTTTAAATAAATATTATTTAAATAAATAATATTTAAAGCTTTCTTCTCCCATTTTCCCCCCTCTAGAGACTAAAATAATACTAAATAAAAGATTAAATTTAGAGCGGAATGAACCTCTGTACCCACGGAGTCTAGTACAGAGATCTGTCTGCACTTCGGGTTGTTGCCGAGACCACCGAGACACCGCTGCTGCCGACGCCTTTCCTCCCAGCCTGGTATTATTGTTAACCCTGCGGCAGGGAGTGCCCCGCGGAGCCCCGGCCGCACCGCATGGCTCCATGAGGGTGTAACAGAAGGAGCTAGCGGGCCGGCCCACACACTGTAGAGAGGCGGTGAGGTCGGGCCGCCAGCAAAAGCCGAGCGCCCCTGGCCGCTCCGGGCGGCAATGCGGGGAGCCCCTGACAACAAGATGGCGCCACAGCGCCCCTGGCCGTGCGCTCCCCAGCCCTCCCCGCGAGGCGCCGGAAGTGTATCCCGTGCCGTGACAGCGGGGCGGAGCGTGGCGGGCAGCGGAAGTCGGGCACCGGCGGAGGCGCGCGGCCATGTCGGCTTCGCTCGTGCGGAGGGGGCTGGAGCTGCTGGAGGCGCCGGGTGGGCCCGCGGGCTGTGGGCGCCAGGGGAGCGGGTTTCCCGGTCCACGGCGGGACTAATCGCGTCCTTCTTCCCATTGCAGGCCGAGGAGGGGCCCCTTCGGGAGTCTGTCGGGGCCAGCATGGTAGCGGGGCGGCGGGCGCTGCGAGGCGGAGGAAGCGGGTGCCGAGGCCTGAAAGGAACAAGGCCACGGTTAAAGGCAGAGTCGTGAAGTCGGCGATAGGTGAGTCCCCGGACCGGCTCCAGTGGGAGGAAGAAGCAACTCCACAACCCTCGCACCGGGTCCCCTTGTGTTCCGCAGCCTCTTTCCCGGTTGCTTGTTCCCATCCCTTCCCATCCTCCTGGGAGCCCTTCAGGTGTCACCCACTTAAACACAACCTGATCTGTGGGCCCACCTTCGCTATCGCTCAGTTGTAGCGGTGTCTCTCCAGGGGCCTTGTTGATCCTCCTGTGTCTTCCCTCGTGTGCTGTCTGGATGAGCAGCTGATGTGTTTTGTCCCACTCTGCTTTGCCCTAGAGGAGTATCATAAGAAGAAGCCCGTGAATCACTTAAGAGAAAACTTGCAATACATGTTGAAGGGACGATTTGTTGCAAACAAAGCCATCACAGAACAAGTAAGATTCTCAGTTCTTTGTCTGGGGGTTCAGATCTGAAGATCTCATGCCCAGATCTTCCACCTTAGACTCCGTGCAAAGAAGTCAAGTTTCTGTATGCAAATTGTCTTGGGAAATTTCTGTGTGCAAAATAATTTACTAAGTTTTATATTCTTGTTGGTGTGTTGTTGCCCATGATGTTCTCTGATATAAGCTAAAATGTACTGACAGCGGTTGACTTTTATTAATTACCAAATATCTTTTGTATCTTCAGCTGGCAAAGAAGCCCTAGTTCAAACCTTCTCCTTACTGTTGATCAAACTGGACTGGCCTCTGTAGCTGGAGGCTGTGTAGCAAGGAACCAGATGTGCTGCTCATGCAATAGGAATGTCACAGCATCTTGAATAATGTTTCTCATAACCTGACAATGTAACCTGTGGTCTTCCCCAAAAGGTAGACCCATGCCAGCATTTGAAGAGGAAAATAGCTGACACTGCTAGAATCTTGGGCTGTTTTTATCATACACAGGCTGTTAACTTCAATAAACAAATCAAGTGGTTTAAGCCAGTGTTTCTTAGACTGGATGGAGGTTGTGAAAAGAGGTGATAGTGTATTAGAAAATGCTGAGGGAATTCCACCAAGTTGTTGGGTTTTCAGGTTGTCTTATGGAGAGACCAGATAAAAGGTCATAGTATCAGAAAGGTCTGAACTGAAATCCATGTGTCTATTTCTGTGACAGTTACCAGAGAGTTCTTTTCATATTTTATTCCAAATACTAAGTTGGTAATTACTGTCCCAGTGACCTGCTTTGGTTAACTTTGGTGATTGCCTCCCATTTGTATTCGAAGGCTGTAGCAGGTGAGCTTTAAAAGTCACTGTTTGGTCTGGATAACAGTTGTCATTCTTTTCTTTTTTATTGTCTGAAGGTTCTTGCTCAGAACAGAGGCAGAAAGTCTAAAGATCAACCTCCAAAGAAAGTGGCAAAGAAGAAGCCTGAGGGCACTGTCTTTACAGAGGAAGATTTCCGTAAATTTGAAAGAGAATACTTTGGGAGACCGTAAACAAAGTGACAGGGATTCTCGCAGCTCCAGCCTTTCTGCAGACCAGTGCTTCTCACACAGGACTAGCCATTTACTCAGTGCGTTTGAGATGGGACATTGGAGTGCCTCTCTCAGGAGACTGTGACACTTACAGAACACCTCTGCCTCTGTGCAGAACTTGCTACTGGCCAGCTAGAGCCACAGAGCTTCTCTTGGCTCTGAGATGTATTGTCCTTGTAATGACCCTCCAGCCAACATGTCTTATGTTGTTCATGTAGAAGGGTAAACCAAGCCAACTATAAATCTGCTCCCTTTCCTCTGGATGCAAAGCTTCTGCCACCTGTGTAACTTGGCAGAAGCACTTGAAGTACCACATCTGAATGGAGAAATGTTTTGGACCAGCAGCAATAAACTATTGGAAGGGAAGGGTTCTTTAACACCGAGTAGCCCTGCAGTTTCTGTTCTTATTACTGCCTCAGGCAGGTTTTTCAGTTGTAAAAATTCTTGATACATCATTTGATTAAATAATTGTTGCAGACCCTGCCTCTTTGCCTTTTGTAACAGTGATAGTGACAGGCCATGATTGATGAAGACAAACCACGTCACTACTCTGAGGCAAGCATCCCTCTTGTTAGGATGACTCAGCTGTCTGAATGACCTCTGAGTCATGTTGACACATCTTCCCTCCAACATGCTCAGGCCTTCCAAGAGTGCAGGTTGGAATGGAGATGACTCCTGTTTTGCCTACTCTCCAAGAGCTCTCACGCGGAGAAAGTTGTCCTTTGGGTGCTGACACCTGATCCTCCACTGAGGTGCAGCCGCGACAGGAGCCCACTGGCTGCTGCCAGCTGCTGTAGCCGGGAGAGGTGTGACCCAGATGTTTGCCTCCGCCTCAAGTTCGAGTAATGAGGTTGTGGTGCTGCGTTAAGGGAAGCTTTTCCTATCGTACTCTTGATCAGTTTCTCGCTGCAACAACTAGAAGGCCCAGCAGGTGGGAGTGTTGGTCCAAACACTTCCTTGCTAAACCACTAAATGTCCTGGGCAGCTCCGGCCACATCTCTTCCCTGCTCCTTACCTAAGAAGACGGAAAGTGTGTTCCCTTTGGTAAAAAAGAGTCCATAGAAGGACTAAACCAAGCTTTAGTTAGACTCAAGTGCTGATTAAGAATTGGTGAGGCAGCGGCATGGACAGCAGGACTGAGTGCACCCTGTGTAAATTCAATGACACCAACCTGTGTGGTGATGTTGATGGAAGGGACATCTTGTCAGACTTTGAGAGGCGGGCCTATGCAAGACTTATGAAACAACCTGGCCAAGTGCAAGGTCCTGCACTGGGGTTGGGACAATCCCAAGCACAAAGACAGGCTGGGCAACGAGTGGATTGAGAGCAGCCCTGCTGCAAAAGGACTTGGTGGATTAAAAACTTGAGTGTGAGCCAGTAGTGTAGCTACTGTAGTCTCATCCTGGGCTGCATCAAAAGCAGCGTGGCCAATGGGTCAAGGGAGGAGATGATTCTCCCCCTGTATTCTGCTCTGGTGAGACCCAACCTGGTGCCTGGTGAGGCATGGGATCAGGTTGCCCAGAGAAGATGTGGAGAATAGGTACCAGCCTGTGACATGTGCTTCTGATAAGCTAAAGCTAAGCATCTTCTCATGTTCCCATGCCCGTGTCATGGTCTGGTCATGCCTAGTGCAGGCCAGCTCCTTGGTTGTGCTGGGACCGCAGGAGGTGGCTATCTTAGAGCAACGCAGACCATCAGCCAGACTTCTGCCCCAGGTAAAAGAGAAGGGGGATGAGGGAAGGAGTAGATGCCATACCTCTGGTTCCCATGCTGTGAGGTAACACGCTGCAGCCTGTAAGCCTCAGCTCTGCCAGGCGGCATTTCTCTCCTGCGCAGCTGCCAGCAAAGGCGCAGGGAGGTGTCCTGCTGCTGCGGGGCGAGGGCCGCAGGCTGCACGCTGGCTGAGCTCATCGGGCTGCTGGCTCTCTTCCCAGCTCTGCGACACCAGCTGAGCCTCCTGCAGCAGAAAGTGGAGGTAGCTGAGCTAGGAAGGGAGGAAGGGGGTGCCATCACACAATGCATCCCCGCCCACACCCAGCAGGGAGTCAGAATGGCATCACCAACATTAATATAAATGCAAATAAAAGCTCTGGAGTGTTATTAATGTGGTAGAACCTTTCCAGGGAAATGGTTTAGGGGAAGAGAATAATTCCCAGATGCTCACTGTTGAGCTAGCTTATCGTAAGATCCATCAAGCCAGTTAATGTTGCATTGCTTCCTCTGTTATGTGAATGAAAAGCACACAGGGAAATGTGTTTGGACAGGTACAAGCTAATGCAAACCAATACAGCCTCTGCTGGGTCAGGAAGTCTTCACTTCTTTAGTGTACAAAGCAACAGCTACTATCAGCATAATATGTGTACTGGCAGAGGGGAGGATGGAAAATGTAAGCCAAAAAAACATGATTGCTTGGGACACAAATTACCCAACTTCTCACCTCTGAAATGATGTAGCAGTTACAGACCTGTCTGCAAACAAACAAAGCCAGACTATGAAACTCACTCAGGAAAATAACACTTAAAATGCTGAAAAAGCTGTAGGGGAGAACCATCAGGGGAGAGTCCTAGAAAATATTTGGGAATCTCAGCCCTGGGTCTCTCTTTCATGACTGACTTAATTTCATTCTTCCTGATGATCAATGCAAAATCTGTACCTACAACACTGACAACACCCTGGGGTAAGGAACTGGTTACTGTAGAAAGGGTGCACAACACCAGCACCTTGAATAATTCACAGAAATTTTTCATGTTGTGACAAGAATACCCATAAATTCAACTGAAAATGAGGCATGTAAAAGAAGTGAGGCTGTTTAATGACTGCTCACAGCTCAAAATGTGTAACTCCTTCCAATGAAGGGTTAGTAGGTTTGAAGTGGATTAAAAGTTTACATGTCTATTCATAGTTATATTAAATAGGATTAACAGTGCCAACCACTAATTGGTGGGGGCAGGGGAAATAAAAAGCATGAAGGCTGCTCTGCAGCCATCTACAGGGTTACATGTACTTTTTTTCTTAATGAATGAGCTGTTGGCAGGGCTGACTGGTAATCTAGCCAAGGTGGTCTGTCCTGAGCTGCACTTTGGAGTGACAGTAAGATCATTTCTCTCCTTTAATGGGAGGCAAAGACTAGGTCTCTTTCTCTGACTGCCCACACGCTGCAAAGGAGATGCAGAGGAGTTACAGAGCTAAGAGATTCTCTGCCCTATATAAATGGACACATCTGCTGTGCTTGGAACTCCCTCCCTGCCATTTTTAAATAGGGTGTGTATGTGTAAAAGAGCAGCTGAAGGAAAAATGAGAGGTGTCCAGACAGCACTTGGAGAACATGCTCCTATGTAATAGGGAAATTAGAGCATGTGGGTAGAGCCAGCTTCATCCAGTGGCTTGTGACACTGCATGAGTGCACCAAAAACAATGCAAAGACAGCATACCTGGGATACCTGAGCAACCAAAATAGTACTGCTTAGGCTGGGGGAGTGGAACCCTCTATTAACTCACAAGGCCCAACTTGTGATCCTGAAGCACTTCAATGGGATCAAAAGATGAGATTTTTTGGCCCAGCAAAGGATGCTCATGGTAAGAGCCTGAGACTGTCTGCACTGGGAGTGAAGTGTAACAGAAATGCATGTGCTGGACTACACAGCAGGGCTGTGAATACAGGAGGAGGACACAGGAAGGGACATCGTTCCTACTGGAACCATATTAAGAAAAAAAGTATTCACAAGATGTAAATTATTCCTATAGGAAGACCAATACAGATCCTATTGTTTCTGAAGGCCTGAGCCTATGGCAATGTAAAGAAAACAGATGTTAATTTGGACAAAAATGTATAGATTTCCCACCCCAAATAAAAGAAGTGCTTTCTGAATTAGAAGCAGGTTTAGTAAGTGGAGGAGTGACTACAGAACGGTGAGGGTGAAGAAAGCAAGGGGCATCTCAAAACAGAGGAACTATTTGGATGTGCCAAGAACAGAAGATGCACTATGCCTAAAAAAAATTAAAACAAAAACAAAACCAAACAAACAAAAAAAACCCCCAAAACAACAAAAAAAACCCCAAAACAACAAACCAAAAACCCAGACAAAATCTGAACAGTGAGGCAAACATGGCTGTGGGAAATGCAGGCAAGACAAGGCATGTTTTTTTTCAAGAGGCACATGATTCCTGTCTATAGACAGCATGGCTTTGAGGCTGGGGGAGAGAGGTGGCTGTGACCAGTCTACTACTGTGTGAAATTGGTTAAATCAGAAAAAAAGCACATTTTCTACCAGTGAAGCTCATCAGCACTGGGGGAGCATTCATCTCCCAGAGGGCAGCCTGTCCTTGCAGCTATTTCTGGGCTTTCTGCCAGGGCAAAAGCTATTTGAAGATTTTTTTATCATCATTCTTTCTTGACTCTCTAAAGCTGCAGCTGGGCATTTATTTTTATAAGCACGCTGCAAAGGTGCATCTGGTTCTCCTCACAGGCATGTGAAGAAGTTGTCAGCAGCATTGTTTTCCTCTATTCATTTGAAAACAGAAGTGCAAGCACCCAGGACTCTCTAAAGGCCGAGTGTAGAGGAAGCCAGTTATAAATATAACAGCAGAAATAAGCTTGTGGGAGAGGGCTGTAGGTCATCAGAGAAGCTTTGTAAGCACCGGGGGTGATTGATGATGTATAGGAATACTGGGTTTCTGCTCACCATGAAGTATAAAAACAGGTAAGGGATCATACACAGTGCATGTGTGACATCTGCTTCACTGCCCTTATTTCAGAGGAAAAATGAGACAGAAATCCCATCAGCCCTTCCAGCCTCAAATTCAAATAGCATTTATATAATGTGGGTTGGGGGCAGTTTCGCTTTTTCCATATATGTAGATGATCTGGGCTCCTCCAGGGGTAGGTAGCCTGCATTTTGTGCACTAAAACCTATTTCTGGACATGGCACCAGCCTGTACGGAAGCCACAAGGATTTGATGGAAGCATCTTTGTTCCGAGAGGCTGCGAGAAAAAGCCAGGAGCTCCTGCAGTTTGCAGAATGTAGCATCAGGCAGCAGGCAGGAGGCTGCCGCGCTCTTTCTCCCATGGGTCGGGGTTTGTAACGTGCCAGTGGTCCCGTGGCAGGCAGGCCAAGCCACTGGGCTGCAGAGGCAACTGGCGTCATGCTGGCTGCACCTAACACGCCTGGAGGAAAAGTCTAAATGAAAAATGCAGAGGAAGAGTCAGCCCTAATCTGTAGCCAGTGTGCAAGCTGAACTAAGCTACTAAGTATGGAAACAGGCGTCATTTCAGCAGGCGTTGCATAAGGCTGCCACATTGGCTGCCTCTGCAAATCTGCAAGCTTGGAGCCTCGGCAACAGTAACACCACCAACCCCTCTTTGAGAGCAGGTTTCTGGTTCTCCTGCAAGAAATGCAGACAGGGATACAGAGCAGAGAGCAAAGCAGCACAGGTGTCTCATGCATTCCTTGTCTCCTGTTCCAGGTCTGATCTTCCTTCCCTGGAGTGAGTGTAATTTGGTAAATTCAAGCTACATAATTCTCTGGAGGGCTGTAGAAACCAGAATCATGTATTTACTGGCAAGCACAGATAATTGCCTCATCTACCAGCAAAATATGGACAAAGAAAAAATTATTTGAACCAAGGGTGGCTCAGAGGCAGCTCTGCCATGGCCAGGCAGGAATATATGTGCAGACAATCTTTTCAGCCATAAAGGCTGCAAAATACACCCACTGGCCCACAGCTGGGTTTAAGCAGAAATTGCAATGACTCCAGGGGAAGTAGAGATGGTTGTCCCCAGGCTGCAAACAGGGATCAGTTTGTAAAGAAAAGGAGGGGTTTGCCCTGCACAGAGAAGTCACCTGCTCACTTTTATCAGTTACCATGGGGTTTTTTTATGGCTCAGCTGAGACCAAGCACATTGTCACCTCAGGTGCAGATTTGACCCATTAAGGGAAAGACTGTCCTGCTCATTGGACTTTTTTGATTCTACTTATCCTCATCCCCAGCCTGACATCTCCTGCTGATCTGAAGGAAATCTAGTAGATTTTCTACCTACCAAAACAGTCTGTTATCCCTGCATGCACTCACCAGTAAGCACTGGAGAACAAAGTAGGACTTAAAGCAGGAGGACCTCAGTGTACCTTCCAGTTTGCCTTTATATAGTCCGTAAATAGAGCTTGCCCAGGAGGTGACAGATGGGGTAGATACTCCCATGAAGGTGAGGAGTCTGGTCTGAGGCTACTCAAAAGACAGAGAACTGTCACTTATCTCATGAAACCCAAGGTGGGGGGAGGTCTTAGTTAGCCACACCACTTTCAACGTTGCACGGCCACAACTCCTGACAGGGAATCTTTTTTTCTGCTGTAATTTTAATAGTGACCGTGTCACCCAGGCACCAGCTCAAGCACTGACAGGTGAAGCCACCACCAAGGGCCCAGCCCTCCCTGCCAGCAAGTAGCTGTCTGCTGCCAGCAGTTCCATACTCGAGCCTTCCTGCAGCAGGTTCCTGAGCACACAGCTGGTAGCCCCCCCC
>JAOEGS010014055.1:12109-24188 GCA_025447755.1 Corythornis vintsioides
ACATGCTAATTAAAGTTTAGTTGAAATTATTTTGGTATGTGCACAGACTTAAAAAAAATTATATAACAAAGTCAAGGCTAGAAGAAATACATACCATAAATGTGCTAAGGAATACAAAACAGACATGGCAAACAAAAATTAAAGGGAAATCCTGTCTTTAAAATCTGAGAACTGAAAGTAACTTTGTGTCTCACCAGAAAGTATCTGTGGAAATTCTATGCATGAAATCTACTATTGCCTTCTTGATTCTCTATCCAGTCCTTCAAATGCGTAACAACCCTTCCTGCAATTTTATTCTTAAATCAACTTCTCAGTCTCCGGGTATAGATAATTTATGGCATTACCACAATATTACTACAGCATTAGCATCATCAGTAGCAAAACAAGAAGAATAGTCAACCTGTGGCTTGTTAAAGAAACTGGTCAACCATAGCAATCTTTCAGACTGTCACATTATAAAAGGTACTTCCAAGCATCAACAACATTTTTTTTTAACAAAATACTTTCTAATCCCAAGAGCATCCAAGAGTTCCTTTGCTGCTTACATCAAACATTCCTGAGCTTCAACATTTTTCATATTATTTCTCCAATACCCCTGTAATTATGCAGGTTGAACTATATAAGGGCACGTCCTCTGGCTTTCTAAACCCTGTAGCCTTCAGTGAACAAATCACTTTGGTTCAGATATAGATGTAGCAATCCTTAAAGATTCCCACAAAAAGAGAAGCATATCCACCTTCACATTTTTTCTTATCTTAATACTCAAACAAGCCTTTCTTTTCAATCACCAGTGATTTCTCATATTGTGATTAAAGGAATCAGTTAAAAGGGCTGATACTGCACTAGAGGAAGACAGCAGCACCTAGAAACATGACACTTTGCTAGTACATGTTCAGGAGCTAAACATGTTCAAGCACTATTTGAGAACTGTCATCACAAAAGGCTGAGACTGTTTTGGGCACAACTAACATGTTGGTGGCTATCTGCAATTCGACTACAAGACGGCCCAAAGACTTGCTATTCAGAGAAGCATACTGGCCAGACACTGGGAGACACATTCCACCATTACACTGGCTGGGATGGTCCTGAAGGTAGGACGTTTTGATAACAACACAAGTAAATTTGGTCTCCTTGAGGGTTTGTCTTCAGAGACTTCAGAACAGAAGTTTTCTTCACCGGAAATGCAAGGATTTCCTCTTGCATAAAAGCATGCTTTTCTTTATGGGTCTAAAGACTGAGGGTGATTCATAAAGTGATGAAGTAGAAGGCAACTTCTCAAAGCAGACGACTATAAGAGATTTTGGAGAAAAAGGCATCTATCTTCAGAGTTGTATAAACATCTTTTTTTGCCAACACAGTGATAGCCACTTATACCCCTAGTAAGTCAATGTTTGTGTCAACAATAGGGTTATTTTGCTAATAAAATTTAAGACAGTTCTCAAACAAAACAAACAGTTGTTTTTAAATCAGAAAAAATTACATCTGGCATAGAGCACATATCTGCTTAACTATTAGATGAGGATGCGATTCATTTAAACAGTCTTTGCCAGCTTAATCTTAAATTTCTCACCATAAAGCAAGACACCTGTTCTAGTAAGCATATGAGAAGATAAAACACCATCACTACATTCTAACCTGCTAATCTGTCCATGTCCACTGACTCACAAGTTTGGCTCACTCACTTTTTTCATAAAAATACAGTCAAAGCAGAAATAAGCAAACCTTTGCAACTGATTGAAACTGAAATAAACAGTAAGCCTTGGCCAGATCACTGTTAATGAAAATGAATTTCCTATAAAATGAGTTATACCCAGCATGTCACACAAAAGCAATCAATTCAGAGACATTAAAAAAAGTAAGTAAGCACAGAGAAATCAACCGAGAAACTGCAAGCTTACAGATGCAAAAAGGCAAGAGAAATAGTGCTGGCCAAATCATCAGCATGACTACTTTGGTTCAGAGAACTTTATTCCAAGTTTGCATTACACTGGCACTATACATCAAAATCTCCCATACAGTTTACCTCTTCCAAGGAGTCAAGCAAAATACCACAACATGAACCTCCTGCACAACATGGGCAGCTATTTTCCTCAGCACTGTCTTGGTAAAACAACTGATTTCAGATTCCCCAAGGAAATTATGAAGGTCACACAGAAGAATGTGACAATGATCATCTATGAATTCCTCCAGCAGATCTTCCATCTATTTAGCAAAAACATTCCTGTTGGTGCTTGGAATACAAACATGACTGACAAATTCAAAAATGGAATCCAGCAGCAAATTGAAGAATTAAGAGGTATGTCTGTCAGAGGAGCGATCACAAGAAATAATTTTCAGGAATGGATCCTAAAAACCACAACATTCAGTGTGAAAAAGTACTTCCAAAGAATGACTGATTTATTAAAAGATAAGCAATACAGCCACTGTTCCTGGAAAGCAATCCAAAAGGAATTCACAACATGCCTTACAATTTTTGACCACCTTATGAAAAAACACACATCATAAAGAGGTAAGATCTTCTAATCAGATTTTTTGTAAGAATCTGATCATTTTCCCCTTTTTGATAGGTTTTTAATTTCCACATTTTTATACTTTTCAAACTGATAACTGGGGCTTGTCAAAAAGCATTTAGTGCTCTAAGCTAAGTATGTAAAGTACTTAAGTGAAGGGGCACTCAATATCACTGCTTCTGTAGAAGATAAACTCTAAAAAACCAAGTGGATACTGCTCCCTCTGTATTATCTCTTCACACTATAAAGAAGTTTTGCAGTGTTTCCACAGAATATGCCAATTATTTTATGACCCGAGACTCTTGCAGTTGTACACTGTATAGATTTTGCTTCTGTATTACTTCACTATTGCAGAAAAATGTATAAGATGAAGACATGCATAAGGAAGACAGACTTTGCTGAAGTCCTGTATGCTTAAAAAGATCTTACTTACCAAACAGATGAGAATTTAACACAACTTGACCCTCTTTAAACAAAAAATAATGAGTAGATCTCTTGAGCTAGAAAAAATTCTCAGCTTTGATCCTAATGTTGTAAGTAGACACCTCTCTATTTTCTATGGGGATATAAACCTCATCTTTCTATACAGAACATTAAGTAGCTACAGAATGGATTTTTAAGATCTGTTCATTCACAATGCTAAAAAACCTATGTGTCTGTTCTGTCTGCTATGAGTTCATAAGCAGACAAGATTAATCTGAATAGTATTATATGGAAATAGGTGCAAAAAAAAAAAATTTCTAACACTCCTCTCCCATCTTTCTTTCCCTCATACAGGCAGACACAAGCAGTGCTTCAGGTTGTCATCTTCATCATTTTAACTGCTAGTCAAGAGACCTTGAATACCCTGGGTGTTGGTACCACATATTAAAAGACTGGACAAGTTCTGACGTAGATCATTCCCCCATCTCAGATTTCTAAGCATATCTGATTCCTAAAATATGTCTATCATAAATGTAATGCATTGAATTGCAATGCAAGAGGAAAAGAGACTATTTCTGTGACTGTATGAGTTTGAGGAAAAAAAAAAAAGTAGCATTCTGAAGAGAAAGAATCCAATGTGCTGTTACCATTACCTAATGACAGAACCTCAACATTTTGCCTAAGATGTCTAAGGGACAGCAACAATCATACCATGCGTTTACTTAAATGGAACATTTACATATCCAAATATCTCACTTCAGGGAAAAAACCAAACCAACACCAAAACAAACCAAACAACCCAAACCAAAACCAACCCAAACCAAAAACAAAATCAAACCAACCAACTAACCAACTACAACAAAAACACAAAACAAAAAAAAAAAAACAAAACACAACACCTCACACAATTATGAATGTAATGATCTTATGATCTTAATGGAATGGTACAATTACTCCTGATCCCAGGAGTGCAAAACCAGGATACTGCCTTATTTTAGTCACCTAAATTAGACATTGAGCACCTACTTCACTCTCATGCACTCCTACTGTACAGACACAGAGGGAGGAGAGAATGGGTTTCAGACTCCCTATCGATTTGGCACACTATTAATGCTAAATTCCCAATAATCTAATTAATTAATACCTGTAATCTCTTGTTTTATTAGTTTAAACACTTTGCCTCTATGCTGACACCATAGTGATGTTTGATGGCAATAAAGTATGTTCATTTAGATTTTTTTTTTAATGTACTGATTTTCTTATATGATTTCTGTGGGGAATTAATATAGACTGGGATGCTGAACTTAAGGAGTTGCTGAACTGAAGAGTAAGAACTTGAGGTTTCTTTGTGCATAATGCATCATGCAAGATAATGTTGAATTGTATCTATGTACAGTGTGCTGGGCAAACTTATCTTTGCTCAAATCTGCACTTGGATTTCAGTCTCTGAAAGTACAAGAGTCAGCAGAAACGACTGGACACATCCTACCAGATTCCATCACTTCTTTAAGTGATCACAGCATATTTTGGTTAGGTAGTACAGGACCATGAGCAAAAACCCATCTCTGAACAGGGTGGAAACATGCATTTCCCTCACCTGCCCTTCTGGGGAGGTGTTTTCAGGAATCTAAAGCAGATATGCATATTAATACATGCATGCTTTACAGTCAACTATAATGTTTCAAGATGCACATTGGGGTTTTTTTGAACTGGGAAAATAAGAGAGGTTCTAAAGCCACAGGTGATAACTTGGTGTACCCACATGAACTTAAATGACTAGTGTCAGCTAAATATTTGTGGGGAACAGGTGTTTAAAGAACTGCCTATGCTAGGTATCTGCAAAAACATCTTTGTGTTAAGAAGTTAATTATATCTTATTGCAGAAAAAAAGCAGTTACTGTAAACAATACTATTTTCACATCTCCCATCTGGAATTCAGTGTTAACCCTCAGTGAGGATATACATGCAGCTTTCAATTCCTGTGGAAGAGTGACACTGTCTGAGACTGATTATTATAGTCAACTATCTGAAGTCAAGTGACTTTAAATCTTGATTATTTTTTTTTTTCACTTACAGGAGTATTTAGAAAAGAAATACTGGACTTTGAAAAAAAATACTCTGTTGTTGTAACATGCAACTTTTACAATTGTACTTGTTGTAACTTTTGTAACTTTTTAAAATTACTGTAACTGGAAACCCAAAGGAGAAAGAAAATAATAATAAAAAAAAGACTATTTGCTCAAATTTTTTAGATTTTTTTATACTACTATGGATACACATTACTTCAATGTCTACCTTATCAAGCAATGTCAGTGGGTATGTCCAGAAAAAAGGGAAAAAAACCCGAAAAACACTAAAATGAGGAAAAGTAAAAATGGTATTCTGAGATTCTTAGAACTACTACACAGATTTAAAAGTCACTTAAAATATATTTAAGAAAAATTTTGACAACATTTCAACATCATCTAACTGAACAGTTTCTTGAATATTGTCCTGGGTAAAAGACAAAGTGGAAGTGTGTATTTTTTCAGGGAAGTACCACATTCTTGTCCTGCTCTAGTAGTTGTTGTTGCACTCTGAAGCATCTAATCCTGAAACAATATCCTAAAACAGAAAAATGAAAGTATCTTGGACACTTGTCCCTCTCTGCTTTTATTACTTTCTGTTCCAGTACACTAACACCTTCCTCAGAGATCTCAAACAATGCTGAGTACTTTGCTGGCCGCTGATAAAGGAATATTTATCCTGAGAGATGTATCAGCAAAAGAGCTTAAGTGATTTGGTCTGGTCCCAAGTTTCAATCATTGACTAATGCACTCTGAGCTGCACCAGCTACTACACCAGCACTAAAGCAAACAGTATTAAATCATGATTCCAAGCCATGTGATGCCGAACACCACCACACTATTCTGCATCCATCTCCTCTTGCCCTTCCATCACTTTCTGGAACTCAGGATTGCCTGACTGTACCATGTCTACCTCGTGTTCCTCTTCCTTCTAACCATATGTGACAATTTGAAATGTGCATGCTCCGTGGTACAAAAGAAGTCTCCTTTTTTTGTACTAGGAATGTTATTTTGCTGCCCCCCAGAGTGAAGAAGCAAAACGGTCTTCAATTTTGGTCCACTTACAAGGGTCTGCAAATCTCAGAACTTGATTTGCTGAAGTGGAAGAAGGGGAAGTAGTCTAGGTGATCCTGCTCTGGCAGGGGGGTTGAACTAGATACTCTTCTAGGTCCCTTCCAATCCCTAACATTCTCTGATTCAGTGATTCTGTGAAAGTTTATGAGCTGCAAAGCACTTTGCCCGTAGACTCTCCAGTCTGAAAAGAATGACTGAAGATTTTCTCATGAGTATTCCTCATTACAAACTAATTATATTTCTTTGTAAAAACACAGTGAAATTGCTTAGAGAATAGAAACAGTCCTGTTGTCTACTTAAGAAATGACTGCAATCTAAGCACAGATGGGAAGGATCCTCAACCACTCTTTACCCATCTGATAATTGTACAGATAAACTGTTCTTGCTCTAACTTGGGTTAGGACACATCCCTGCATCAATCAGAACATTTTGTTTATGAGAGCTGCCCACAACTAGAACAGGTTGATCTGACCATCAAATGGGAGCAAGAAAGCCTCTACATCTTCAACTGCCAGCTGGCAACCGTCTTGCAAGAAGACACACAAGAGCATCTGCTTGGTCAATTGTCTGCAAGCAACACTCTCCAGTAACTCCTTCCAACCAGGACTACCCTGTGCTTTGCACTGCAGATGTTCTCCTTTAAGCCAACAGTGGAGATACTCCTAGGGTTTGCTGGTCCTCAAACTGGCAATTACTCATTTCTTCATAATAAGCTTTGGCTTGGCTTCTGAGAAGCCAGATGTCAAATTATCACATAATGATGCTGTGAAGACTTGAAGAGATTTCAAATCCTGTATTTCACTAGTGAACAAGAATTTCAACACAAACCATTTTTTCATAGAGCAACCTTACAAACTAAAAGCAAATTCTGGCACCTTGTGCCTGTCTCTCCATAACTAAAAGACCTGGCAGATCATCTGCATGGCAAGTTTCTTGAGACAGTTCATCCCCAACATCAAAAGAACTGCAGTAAAATTGTCGGTTTTAACAGGCTGTACCTCCATATTTGCCATGTCAGAAGACAACTCCCAGGCCTTAGCGGTGAGGCTCCCACCTCCTCGTTCAATGCAGATACAACAGAACGAGCACAGAGGGCTCTGGCCCTCAACTAACTCTCTGTGTCAGAGGACTGCACATAAAGACAGCAGGACGAGTGGGTTGGGAAGGGTAGACCCTACTGGGTTTAAATAAATAGGGCGGGGAAAGGACAATGCAACCCCAAATCTGACGACTACTTGTTCCCTCCTTTCTTTCTTGAAGTGTGCGCTCTTTGGCCGCCCCATACCTGTCAGGGTGGGCGGCAGGACCCCCGCATCCTGCCCAGGCGTGCCTTGATTCTGCCAGCTTCCAGGCATCCCTCGTGCGGCAATAGGTCTGCAGCAGTCAGCAGCTACCTGAGCAAGAATCCACTGGACCTCTGGAGAAAAGCACGTATCGACCTACCTTTCATGGAAGGATGAGGAGGGGAAAACAAACAAAGCACACCCAACCCCCCCGAAAAACAATCAATCAAACAAACAAAACCCTTCGGCAAACGCAGCTTTCCACGGGCTCCGGACCAGTTGGCTGCTCTACACAGTGTCAGTGACCGGGGAGCCAAGGCCTCCCCATAGGGACCATCCTGTCCTCTCACTGGGCACCCACCTGCCATTTCATCCGACAGAGGGGAGAGTTTTCCCCCGTGCCACCTTCCGAAACAGAAGGGCCCCGGGTACGACGCTTGCGGGGAGCCGGACACCCTCCCCGGGCTGGGGGCAAGCCGCCGGATTTGGCATGTGTGGGTCGTCGGCCGCACCCGGGAGGAGCTGGGTGGGGGTGTCGGGACGGGGCACAGTCGGACACCTCTATTTGGACTGAGTGGGATGGGGAATGGGCGGGCGGCTGGAGCGCTGGCGACTCGCTGACAGCGGGAACTTTATAAGGTGCAGGGACAGACTTCTCCCCCAGCATGAACCTCATACGGTCCGACCTCTCCCCTCGCATACCCAACCCGCTGCCTCCGCAGAACGGCCCCCCTACCGCCGTCTTACCTGCACACCTCCGAATGCCGCCACCCACCCAGGTGTGTCTCTCGCCGGACAACCAGGGGAAGAACGCGACAACCCGGCGGGCTGCCCCGCACCCCAGAGCCCCAATAGCGGGAAGGCGCTGTCAACCGGTCGGCACGCCCGCCAGCCCCGGGCTCCCGTTGCCCGGCCCCACACGCCCGGCGCGTCTCTCGGCGAAGGCCGCCCTCTGGTGGGTGCGGAGCGGCCGACGGCGGGAGCGGCCGAAATGGCGGCGCTACTGTGTGCCTGCCGGTCAGTCCCCCCGCGGCGGCGGCACTAGTGCCTGCACTCAGGGGAACACCCCGCCTGGCTCCGGGTGAGGGGCGCAGGCTCAGCGGCAGCTCCCCTCAGCTCCCAAGACGCCCCGAGGCTTCTCAGGCCGCGCCGCGGCAACCTCGTCACTCTCCTACGGCCCCCGAACTTCGCAGAGCGCAATGGAAAACTTACTTCAGTTAAGGCAACAAACGTGGGACCTTAACCTGTCATGGAGCCTGTAACAGGCAGCAGGGAAATATCAAACCCCACGACCTTCTTTCACGAGATTCCTCGCAGACACAACGCTCTGGAGGAGTTTGCTCTCCACAGTGGTGTCACTTTACCACCACATGACCGCAGACTGAAGACTAAGTTTGGTTCCCTCAAGGGCTTGAGGATATGATAAATGTATTTGTGTTGCTGTTTTATCAGCTAAAGGGATTTTTGGTTCATCTAATCCATGGCATTTATGGGAGTAGGCTGATGCACAACTGTTTATCTAAATCCACCTTTGCAGTTACATTTATTTTATTTTCTTCATCGGAAGCAAAACAACAAAACACGGTATCCCATATGAGTATATATCTACATCTTAGATGAAAAGCTCTTAATTTTTCATGCCAACACAGGCTAAAAGGGCTTACAACTTCCCATCAGACCCACCTTTTCATCTGGGGAAAAGCAGTAACAGAAAGGAGGGGGTTGAGAGCAGACACCCATTTCAGTGCCACCCAACTCAAAATAAAATGACTGTGTCCCAAGGTCTTTAATTCTTGAGTGGAAACATTTCGAACCAAACAGCAGTGCTGACTGAATTTGGGAAATCCTGTTTTCACTGAGTGTAAAAAACCTACATCACACTCTTTTCAAGTGGCAGAAACCCACAAGAACTGTACATCCTAAGAAAGATGCAAGACAAAGAACCATGTGAACTAGATGTTCTGAGAACAAGAACAGCATTACAAGTAATGTCCCTGGGAACTGGTCAGTCTCTCCTCTGGAAGAATCAGATCTCATAAAACATGGGAGAGAGTGCTGCCCACTTTACAGGTTTACAGAAGACTGAAACAAATCAACAAGGTTATTTTTCGAGGACTAGTGCTACTTCCTTTACCACTCCGAAAAGCAAAGGAAGGTGGCCTTTTTTTCTCCACTACAGATCCCAGCTATACCACAACAAAAGGGCCCAACTTCTGTCACTTCAAACAGGAGATGGAGTGGGGTAGCAGATTCCATTTAGCAAGCAGACACTCAGCTGGCCTCAGGGAAAGGCTGAATCTGTGGCCTTTTATGTGAGACCTTGGTTTAGGAACTATTGCCTGCACTATTGCCTGCAAAACCACAGATGAAAAGGTTAATGGGTAACTAAGAAGCTGCCAGCATGGGAGGTGAGATTGAGTTGCTTCGAGGAAATGCTGTATTGTTACTGGTAATTGTTCATTCCAAACATGCAAATAAAGATGGTGGAAGCAACATTTGTACCTTCACAAACACAGCAATAACAGCCTGAGACATTAACCTTTTTCAAACATGTTTTTAGCTCTAGTGTGGCAGCCATTAGGTGTTTCTCACAGAGCTATCTGAACAAAGATCAGTAGAAATAATCTTTATGATAATAGCAGGTTTAAATCACCGTTAGGACTGCTTTTTATCTCATTACCAATTCCTTGCTTTCAAAGCAGTGAGTCAGTCCTTTCTTTTCCTGAGCTGCAGCCTGGTTTGACATTGGTATTACTCTGTCCCATATCCCTGTGAAGGAAATGGAGGACAGTAAAATATATGTACAGAGAGTTTGTGAGATCAGACCCTTAAGAAGGAGTAGGAAAGAAACAAAATGCCACACTCAAATATTTCTGAAGTATTGGAAAGATTTAAGACAATGACAGGTCAAACCCCAGCAATGCAGTAAAATGTATATTTGACAAATTTTCTAATAAAAAACAATTGAATGACCTACACAAACTATAGTTTTCCAGTTGTCCCAGTAACCCCAAAATTTTAAAGTCTTACTCACTCTAAACACTGCACAGAAAGATGTCTTTATAATGCAGTAGGTGTGTCTGACAAGATCAGATTTTGTTATGTATACTCAAACAAGGATAGACTGTCTTTGAGTGACATTGTCTCTTCTGTGATTCACAATCATTAAAGCTTACTAAGAACCTGCCAGCTTTACCTTGGAAGATTTTATTTTTGGTTACAAACTAGAACCCAGGAAGGACAAACTGAAGATACTATTCTTTTCCTTAACTTCAATCTATACCCCCCTGCCTATTGTCTAACCATTACAGATTCCCAGAGCTTTTAGCATACTCCATCAAGAGCAAGACGTGAAAGCGATGAAGTGTTTAAAAACACATCAAGGGCAGCTGAGTTTCTGAGCAGGAAGGTTCCTGCACCTTCCTTCTCTGTAGTCATGTTGTACACTAGATCATTACCACACCATATTCATCGGCACACTCAATGGAATTTGCTCCTTTGTTTCTGGGAGACAATCCATCAACCAGTTCTGGGAACCCAGTCAGTCAATTTGCATAGAACAATTTAACCAGTAATTGATTCAGCCATGTATGCCCTATTATTCTAAGCATGTATAGCAAAGATACTAAAGTCAAGGGTCTTTCCTCTTCCTACTACATAAAATGCACAATTCAAGAAAAGAAAAATAATTTTAAAAATAGATCTTTATATTAATTTTCAATATGAGCAAACTGACATGCAGTATAATACAATATCAAATGGTTAAGGACTGCCAGGTGTCTTTCACTGTTGGGAATCCAGAATGGAGGACACAGATGGGGAGGATCACAGTGGTAAAAATTTTAGCCAGCAGGAATGACCTGCTGTGATATTGTTCTGTTTGGTGTTAGAGGTACTTGGATGCTCTGAAATAATGAAGAGATTGCAAGTGTAGCTTACAAGGGTTATTTTTCTGCTGCTCTTTTTTTTCTGGGTTTTTTGAGGTTTTTTTTGTTGTTTTTTTTGTTTTGGTTTGGTTTTTGGGGTTTTTTTTTTTTGTGCCCAATATGACTAAACTAATATTGTCTCCTTGGTAGATCATGAAACTGGTGTACATCTATTTGTCTACCTGGACCTAAATTTGCATATAATCTTTGAGAGCATATAATCTTTGAAATGTGTATCTCTTAATCAGTTTTACAAAAGTGGCTAAAAAAATCAAAATTGCTGGTGGGGTCAGAACAAAGAACAGAAACATGTCTGTAACAAAGATGCTATTATAAACTCTGATTTCTTGTGAAAGAAATACTCTTTTTTTTTTTTTCAAGTGGCCAGCTTATGATTTTGATTTGCAACTATAAGAAATTGCTGAGGCTTTGTTAAACCAAATTTAATCTTGGAGATAATTTTTAACCCATTCTGCATTGAACTTACTGATTTAGTTTTATGTCAGGGCCCTGAATGACCCTTACCAAGCCAAAGGAGGACATTATTAAACACTGGCTAGTAGAATCAGCTGGGGCATTTAAGAATTTATTTTCTGCAGCAGCTTATTTAATCCAATTTGGTGATAATTAACAACCCTAAACCTTTACTAAAATATAAGTCATCTTCCTTTAGCTCAGCCACCATGAACAGCAGTTCAAACCAGCTGATTTTGCACTGAAGTCAGTTATAGCAGGTTCTTGTGTCAGGGGCTGTAGGAATGTGAAGCTTCAAAATACTATGATTAAAAAAAAAAAAA
>JAOEGS010014056.1:0-27641 GCA_025447755.1 Corythornis vintsioides
ACAGATCCAGGCAGGTCTGGAATGTCTCCAGAGCAGGAGACTCCACAACCTCCCTGGGCAGCCCCTGCCAGCCTCTGCCACCCTCACTGGGAAAAAGATTTGCCTTAATCCGATCTTGTCTGCATGACAAAATAAAAGTCAGAGAGGAATAAAAATTTAGTTAGGAAAGATGAGCATCTAGTGGAAACCAGGTGAGGAAAATGTCTGGGGAGGAAGGCCCTATTGCTACAGTAAAAGGACTTGATGGGATTTATCAGTGGACCCAGTGCAGCTCCTAAAGGCCAGAGCTATTAACAGATTGGAGATTAACAGAAAGGTTAGCTGAAATATGGTAGGAATTACCAAAGTGGGAAATTAAGTGTTCTGTGAAGGAGTTCAGGGGATAATTGGATACTGTCAAGTGAACAAAGGGACTGGCAAATTATGCCTATGTAAATATACAGCTTGGTAAAATAACAGTTTATAAAAACCAACCCTTCAAAATGTTTATTCCTGAAAAATAAAAATTTGCAGGTAAATTTATGTAAGAGGTGTCATATCAAGGATAATGTTGCTTATGGCAACTACTCCCCTTATGATGCTGGATAAGAGAAATATCTTTGCCTTAATGGAGTATATGACAGATTCCCTGTGGACTTCACTGGCATAGGGATCTTCCTGTATTTTTTTTCAAGGAAATGAACAATGTCATGCATATTTATAGTTAATGAGTTGATGTGTTTGAAGACAGCACCAGGTCTTGAATCAGAAGTTGCTCCTGGATAAGAAATTCAGTCTTCCCCTTGGTAGTTAACCATCCACAGACAAGAATCTGAGTCATGTATCTTCTGTTTCAGGGTATTGGGATTTATTTTTTATTTTTCTGTGAACAACTAAGGACAACTTAGTTCTATGTCAAGCTGTATGAGCTGCTTTATAGTAGACCTGTTGGCATTCCCCTTGGAGAAATACAGGACCAAGGTAACCAGGTAGGGCCTGACTAAGAAAAAAACCACAACTTTTTGTCCTAGAATCTGAGCATCTTTAAGTATCTTTACAGGACAGTGTACTGTATTGTGTCAGCATATCAAGTGTTGTTTTTCTTGTTGTATGAGTCATCATGTTCCCAGATCCCTGAGTGACTGAGCTTTCTCTGGGTGAAAATTTCTGAAATGTACACTTTCCTAGACCAACTATCTGTCACTGAGAAAATCCATGAATAATTCGGAGTGATAAACAGTCCTGAGGATTTTGCAGTCTGCTCACAAGCAGAAGTTTTTCTGAATAAATAATTGGTTGGAAAGCAGCCAGCCCACTCAACTTGTTACTAAATCCTTCTCAAAAGAAAAGTTTGTCTTTGTGGGAAACTACTCACAGGTACAAGTTTTTTGAATACACCTCAGAATATTTAAATTTAAGTAAATGAAAAATTATTATGGATTTAGCAGTGAACAAGAGAAAGAAGATGCAGACATTTAGTGACAGACCATTAAAATATACTGTTGTGCTATTAAATCTGGTGGCACTATTATGTCTGTGCACCTTCTTTGCACTTTCAAAAGTAAAGAACTATTGGTAAGAGTGCCTGGTATTGCTTTATCAGCTGCTGTGCCACTACTGTGGCTAGGCTATAGCTTGCCCAGGAAGGAAAATGGGGAGCTTGAAGTATCTTTGCACTGCAGAAGTTTATAGCTAATGTATCAGCCTCAGCTTTTTTCCAACATATAAAAAAATCAAAGCCATTTCCCAGGGCTGCTCCAACAAAAGTAGGAGAGAGAAATGGAGAAGTGGCAAGATACAGTTTTTACCTTGTATCCTGAGTTTCACCAGCTCTTTTCATGTCAGGCAAACAAGAATACCACAAGCTACAGAAGGGTCCAAGTGTCTTTTGTCCCTCTTGTGGAGGAGTTTGTCCTTTGCTTCCACTCAGAGCCCTTGCAAACATGGGAGATTCCCATAAGGAATCTGCCTGTTGCCTATGGGACAAAGCTCAACTAGAACACAGGAGAGAATACCAAAAGCCACACAAAAAAACCCTCAAAAAGGATGAAATATCCGTTTTGATGCTTCTGCTTAGGTGAGCATTCTGTATCTATTCCCCTGGAAAAGGCAGTCTTGAGCAGAGTGTGGCCTCTGGGATTGCTCAGACCCCAGCATTCACCAGACAATTAAACAATTTTGCAAGTGGAAACTTGTTCAGAGGCTAAGATGTGGGACTGCCCCTCTGCAACCTGTGTCAGTGGGTTGTTTTGCCAGCAGAAGTCTTGGAGCAAGGGTCAACACGGAGCCTGGTTTCATTGGAAAAGCCTTTCTCCCTCTGCAGATGGCCCAGATGTGCTCTTCTGGTGGAGAATGTCCAAGGACATAAGTTTCCTCAGGCCTAAGTCTGACTCTGTGGCAATCCAGCACAGTCTAAGGCACTCATTTTTGTTGCCATCAATGGTTTAACAGCCTGAAATGTCACAGCTTTGCTTTCAGGTGTCAGACTGAATTTGCAGAGCTGACAGAGAAGTTGCCTTTTCTTCCCAAGGCACACACTGGAAAATACTTTTGTTATTTGTGTTACTTTTCAGAGAAAAAAAAAAAAAAGTACTACAAACCCCCACTTAAAGGAGTTTTTAGGTGCATGCAAATACAATGGATTTCCACGTGGTACTTTAGAGGTGCAGTGCTTTGACAGAGGTGGGGTGCCAAAAATTTTCCTAGTTTTAACTTCATCCCTGATTTATTTTTTTTTCCCCAGGAGAAAACAAAAAACATGCTGAGTGCACCCTGTAGTAGCTTTGTGCATGTGGATGAACCCTGCACACTTCTGCTCCTCCCCACACTGGCTCAGCTGAGCAGTTGGAGAGCTGACAAGCAGCTTGCAGTGCTCTCAGCCAGGTGTGTTTTTAAGTCATGCATTTCATTTTAAATCTGTGCTCATGAGCAGGTCTGACCACAGGCTAATGGCTCGAGCTTTGCCTACCAAATTACATGTGATTAATCTTAATTGCTGGAAGTAAAGGTGCTGCCTGAAGCCCAGGAAGACTGGGCATTATGTACAAGCCCAGTAGAAATCACAACCAGTGCTTCATGCACTGTAACCAAAGTTTCTCTCCTGGGCTAAACAACAGGTCAAAAAAAAAAAAAAGGAAAGGAAAAGATAATGTAATGATAATAATTCATTATACTAAGAAAGTGGATAGTAAAATGATTTATGGCTTCCTGTCAGCTGCTCAATGATACGAGCAGTTAAGTAGGTTTCAGTATTTAATGATTACAAAGAACTCATTCTTTTGGATCATGTGTATTGAAAGACACCCAAGAGATGGGAAAACAACACACCATAAATAGCCTTGAGGGCCTTTCATCTCCTGTTGGACACTGCTCCTCAACAGTGGCTGCCCAGAGTCTAAACAACAACCCAATTTTCTGTCCTTACACCCCCTCCTCTGTTGCAGGCTCTGTTTTCTGAGGCACACTCCTGCCTGCTGCTAGCTGGGGACAAGGAGATAATGCAGCACTGTGCAAGCAGGCTCCATTCTGCTGTTGCATTTCATGTGTGAGGAGAGATTGTCAAGCAACACCAGCTGGACCAGTGTGCAGCAATTGTATCTCCTGTGTCAGAGTGATGAATACAGACTGCCAAAGATTTCCAAAACATAAATAATTCAGCTCAGTCCTTTCTAGGTGTAGGGGAATGAATTGCTGAAGGCCCAGCTCTTGAACGAAGTTCAGGGTGTTAACCCAGCTGCACTTGGTCTCTCCCTGTGAAATTATGGCAGAAGTTGCTCCTCAGATGCCTTTATATTTGCATTTTTATTAAATATTTATTGTTCCTCTTCCTGCAAGGAACCATTATGTGGTAGACGTCCTATATATTTTTATATTCTTATTTTCTCCTAGTTTGCTTATACTGCTGCCTGAAATAAACATATTCAATCATAAAAAATAATAATTTCCAAGGTTGAGATTTTCTTTCCTGAGGTTTCATCCAATTAGCATTTGTTCTTTCTAAAATATTGTAATTTCCCTGAAAATGGGAGGAAAGTAAAGAGAAGAAGCAGGGCAGATAGTTATAAACCAGTGCAAAAACATGCTAGTAATGCTATGCAATTAAGAGTGCCTTTCCTCTGAGCACCTTAATATACAGGACATAAATTCATTATAAATGCACCTTCCCCAGTCTCTCTAAATGAGATGCTGCTAATCAAACTTCACAGACAAAACAACCAAACAGAAAAGTATCTATTTCAAAACCCATCTTTCCCAGTAATAGATAACCCATCTTTCCTTTTAATACCCTTGTTAGCTGTATCAGCAAACACAATTTAATGCAAGAATTTTCAAGTGCAGTCTTAAGAGAGGGCCCACTGATGCTTAAAGCCCAACCATTGCTCACACTGAGTTTCAGTCAGTGGAGCTATGTACAGAATGGGATCCAACACATGTAGGAAAAGTGGCAGCAACTGGCTCTAAGTGGATAATAACAGCCAGCCCCAAGACCCAGTGTGTTGTAATTTAACTGTGAAGAGGTTTGTCTGACACTGCTACTTCATCTTTTTGTGCTGTTTCATCTATTCTCTTGCCTTGAGTGATTGAGGCTGTGGGCAGGTTAGACAGAAGTATTTTTATTTTCTAGTCTGCATAGATGAGAAAGAATTTTGTCACTGCACTTGGTTGCTCAGCTGTGTTGTAGAGAAGAGGGCAGGCCTTGCTGAAGAGAGCTCAAAGCATGACCAAGAGCCAGGAATTGATAAAGGGAGCTGATTACTGCAGATGGGTTAAAAATAAAGAAATAAACAGAATTGAGAGGGAGAAGCAGAGACACTGGTCAGTTTTGCATGGGTGGATTGATTCTTAAAGTACATCCTCAGTGGGGCAACTACTGTAAATTAACTGGGTGAGTGAGGGGCAAGTTACAAGTTGGCTGTTAAAAATCTTCTAGGGGCTTATTTTCAGCAAATGTCCATGGTGAGAACAAGTGCTGAAGTGCTGGTGGGCTTTCTGCCTTTGTGTTTCCTAATTCACACCGAAAACCAGGCTTTTGAGGTTCAGTTGGTGGCAACTTTTACTGCAAATTGAATCACAAATGTAAGCTAGCAAGTGCATTTCCTAGCATAATGAACTCCAAACCAGGCACTGTGTTGTCTTGCTGGAATATTTCTTACCCAGATTTATCCCAGTACTCATTACACTGCTCTAAGTGTTCTTTTAGAACCTGTAGATTTTTTATTTTTTTTTTTTTACTGCCCTATTAAATCTAAATTAAATGGTTTGGGGTTTTTTTTTGGTTTTGAAATTACCTGAGTTACAAGACTGGAGTGGGAAAGTGTGTGAATAGTAAGAGCTTACAGACCTAGCTGGGGCTTCTCCTCTGGAGGGCATGCTGGTGTTGAAGGAGGGTAGAGGTTGTCATGTCTAATGAATATCTAATGCTGCTGGGACTGCATCATTGGGGTTATAGTGCTGTTAAGACTGCAGTGATGAGGTGAGTAAATGTGCAGATATTGCTACTGAAAGGGATTGCAGGGAGGGAGAGAAATTTTACTGTTCATCTTCACCCATGCTGTTACTACTGGCTGATTTTAAGAGGTTCCATCTTGGACCTGCTACAATGAATTTAGGATGTTCTCACTTTGGGATGATACCTCTGTCAAGATTGCCTTTCCTACATTTTGGGTGAAGGTGCAGAGAATTTGCACTTTCCATAGAGAGTTTCTAAACTACAGAGCAAATCCCATTCCTACTAAAATGGCTGTGAGATGGACTGTTGGTGCTGGTGGGGCTGGGATGTCACAGGTGATGTCCTTTGCCTTTTGCTCCTTTGACAAAACTGCTTGAAGTGTTGGGGTTGTTTTTAATAAAAAAAGAAAAGTAAGACAAGCTGACAGCAGAACAGAATGTCACAACCTGCCCATTTTATTGGCAACTGATGCTGAATTGGTCCTTGGACATACTTGCTTTTACAACATAATAGCAAATACCTTGCCTATGTCCTTGTTATTTCAGTGCTGATGTTTCAATTTAAAACCACTTTTTTTTTGAGTGGATGCAAGCAGTTTTCACTAATGACAGCATCAGGGTTACTATGGCTACAGCTTTTCTTTGTTGGGGTTTGGAGTGTTAGAAATGAGAAAAATTAGTCACAAACTCACTATTAAATGCTATTAATACAACCAGGCAGCAATGGATATATAGATTAGCTCCCTTATGTATCTCAGACCAGTGTATGAAATTAATCTGTATTCCTTTAGTCATATGCTTTTTGTTCCTTGATCAGTATCTAGCCTGCTTCACACAGTCAGGAATCAGAAACGTGGAGTGTATTTCAGATGTCTTTTGACTTGGAGTGGAACTCATGGTGTTACTGCCATTATGATTTATGTGTTAGATTCTTTTAACACCTTTTTGCCTTTTCCTTATCTCTCTTCTGGACTACATGGAAGATTGAGGTACAGGGAATGGTGAATATCTTTGAGTTGGCTGTTTTCTCCTAAGCTGATAAATTCAAGGTAGTGTGAATTCCTGAAACCAAAGAAAGAGGTAGGGTTTAGGGTTTTTTCTCATGTATTAAATCTTTTTCTGGAAATGGAGGCATTTATTCAAGCTGTCTGTTAACAACCTATTAAAAACAAAACAAAACAAAAAGGCACAAAATCTCTAAACTATTATTATTGATATCTCACTGATTTCCAGTAATACAATGAATTTTTTGACTCCAAGATACTTGACAAAATAGCTATAATTTCTTCTGGAGGTTCAGAGCATGTGATTACATTCATAGGTTTCAGCATGGGTTGTATGTTTTTGTTTTTCTGTATAAGTACAGAGGCAGGTTCTTGTGCAAATTATGGTGATTCCAGGGTTGAGGAGATTGTGCCATCCAGTAAGACTTACATGCTGGGATAGTGAACACAACTAGAGCAAAGTGCCTGGAAGTTCAAATAGTGTGTTCATGGGTGATTTTGTGCTGTGTTGGCCAAGGATTCACAGAAGCTATGAATTATTCACTCCATAATAAATTACACACTCTGAACAAGAGAAGTAGAATAATTTGAAAAGCGAGTATGTTCCTTATATCATCCTAATTGACAAGATCTGTAATTTTATGCTTTAGAAGGGTTTTTCAATATTTTCAATATTTAATAGGAACCTTTCAAGTTATTTAAGAGCTTAAATTGCTTGTGAATTCTTGGCCTTTAACACTCAGATACTAAAAAGATGATTTTAAAAAATGTGTTTATAGTGATCTCAGAAACAATTTAAATTATATTAAAATGATTTAGTATTCAGAAGGTGTTTTAGCAGTTAAAGATGTTACTTGTAATTTTTAATGTGATAGCCTTAGGAGAAAAATGCTGTGCTGAGATTGTCTGCAAGAGCAGCACACTGAACCCATGAGCCCAGGAGATTCCTTTCCATGCTTCATTATGGTGTTTGATTACAGAAGAAATTCTTTATTCACTCAAAAAGCAAGATAATGTGTAAGGAGCCCATGAAATGCCTCGTAGGCAGTGCTCAGTGTTGAATGGGTCATGGCAGCCTTGTTAGGTGATTCAGAGGACATGTGGCCCCTAAAACAGAGGGACTGATACCCCCTCACCCAACTATATCTTTTCTTGGAAAAGGTTTTTTCTTAGAAGTCTGAGTTAACTTGTCATTCTAGAGGATGCTCTGACTCTTTGAGCAAAGCCTGCTCTATTCATACAGGCACAAGTGACTAAGTTTTAAGGCAGAAACCGAGACAGTGCCATTTTGGAGAAGAAAACATATTCTTTTTAGAAGAATAAAAATGGGAAGACTTTCTGGGGCCACAAGATGGAAACAGAGTGACTGTATTTTGCTTTCAGAGCTGGGTTTCTGCACCAGCATGGTTATTCTGAAAGCTCTACTTGTCCAAAGTTGATGTAGACATAACTTTTTAACCACAGCATTGGAGATATTGCTGGTGCCCTATGCTTCCTAGAGCTACCCATGTCTATATGTGCATATGAATATTGATATAGACCAAAGAAGAGACTGCTGCTCCATAAATATGTCACAAAGGCTGACATTTTAAGGTTATCTTCAACAGTCTTAGAAAATCATTAACTGTTTTCAAAAAAAATGAACATTGGGTGGAATTTAAATTGCAGTCCTTTGCCCAGCAGCTATGTTGAAATAGCACATTGCTCAACACATCTGCCTCTTGAGCCTGTGTGAAAGGAGCTCTGCCTGCTTCTCTTGGGGAGATAATTATTGCTCTTATTTCTTTTGGTACTGCAGGTGTCACACAGTAAATCTGTGCTAATGCCATGCTACTGATGATATGGCACGAGAGGCAGGTTCTAAATATTATTTTTTTATATATATTCTAAGCACTCCTGCTCGTATAATTTTGTAAATGAGATTTCATCAATCATGGTGTAGATGTAGCAGCTTTACAAAACCTTGTTATCCTCCTCTCCCTATGAATGTAGAAGAAGTAATAAAAAGCAAACCCCCTTAGTTTTGGTCTTAAAATTCAGATAGGTTTTGTGGAGAAGTTTTAGGATATGTTTGTTTTGGAAATGATAGGAATTTCCACTGAACAGTGTATGGGTAGAGTTGTACAACACTGCAGAGAAGAGCTGCATTTGGTCTTGGAGCACTGGTATATAGATTCCCAAGATGCCTTTAAGAGCTTCTCTTGGAATATACCTTATTTTTTGAAAGAAATTGGAGTATTTTTCCATTAGGAAAACTTTTGGTTTGTAGCCTTGATAATAGCTATGAATGTTTTGGAGGTGTTCAATGAGATAAGAGGAGAATGTTACTGACCACTGCTTGGATCTGCATTGTGATAAGTTTGAAGTACATATCATCCAGATGTTTACCTGAGTGGTGAGAGTGGATCTGTGATATGACAATTCTTGTGTACACAGGTCTGTAGATGTGAAAATGTCTTAATTTAATACATCCACTAAAGAAAGGTCACTCAAAGGCAAGAAACTCTTCATGTATACAGTTATGTATCTTAATTACGTTAAAACTTAATGTGTAACTTTCCTGGGGAAAGAGAAGAAGCAAACAGCTAATGAATTGTTGAATAGAAGGAAAAATGCAAACCATCAGAGATACAGAGTTAGGTGATCAGCAGCTGCAGACATTAAATTTTAACGATGTTGAGAAAGGCAACCACCTCATCTTTGATTAATAAAGCATTGCAGTCAGAGTGATCATCTAGCTGGCATATATAATAACATAAGAAAGGGAAAACACAATTATTTTGTTTCCAGTAGGTTTATCATGTTTGTGCATTAATGGAGTCATGCAAGAGTGTGTTTGCTATATAATAGCAAAGGGAGGACATCTGTTCAGATAGAAACACTTGGACGTATACTCAGGAGACATTTTTTCTACTTATCTTTTATTCCTGAAGTTTCTGGCAAAGGCAGTTTTTTGAGCACTGTATTATAAGGAAAACTATGGCTGAAAGGATTTCTTTGTCCTCTTGAGTATTTTCAGATCTAGTCTTAGAAGTTTAGAGTTTTGCACCACCTATAATGATTAATTTATGCTTTTTGTTTTGGAAATGTTTTTTTTTTTATTACTGATTATTTATGTATTTGTTTGAGTAGGGAGAAGTTTATTGATTTTTTTCTAGAAGTGGACACTTCTGTTGACCTGTTGTAGCTGGCCACCCTTTAGAAAGCAATGAGAGGTTTACTCACCTGGGGACAGAAAAGAGATGGAAAACCAGGCTGTATGCAGGATTTACAGCAGTGTGGTAGATCCTCTGCTCTCAGAATAACTTGAATAATTTCAGAAGTGGCTGCGTGACCATACTAGGGAGCAAGGATCAGAGCCACTCCATCCCTTTGCTCCTGTTGAGTACTTGCACCCTGTAGGTTTTTATGCTCTCTGTAGGCTATAGAGCTGTATTATCTGTTGTACATGCACCTTCTGGAGCCATAAATCTCATATTCCTTCTTGCACATTGGCCAGGTTTCGTATGAGAGGTAGGAGACACTTTAACCTATTGGGAAGATCTTGGCCAGTCTCCTGTGCAGCAGAGAAGTGAGATCTCAATCTCCATAGGTTCAAAGAGCATAAAAATGCATCATTTTCCTAAGGCTTGTTCTGACATTTTTGTTTCAAAAAGAAAATGCTGACTTCATGAAGGCCCTGATATGTGTAAGGAGCATGTCTCTAACATCAAACTTGCTGGGAGGCCAAGGTGAAGGAATACCCAGTTCCTGAATTCTGGTATGATCTCCCTGAAAGAAAAGTGTGACTGCTCAGGCAGTTCTGTAAGCACCAGCAAACTCAGAAGAACAAGTGCTGTACTGTTTCAGAAACAAGCACTGGTACATGACTCCTGTCTGTTCCACTTACTGATGTAACACTGCCTGTAGTTGCATATTCTCTTTGCAAGTAGTTATTGAACACTTACCTGTCTGCACTTGACTGACTGCACAGAAGAGAACTGTATTGCATTTTATGATGATGTTGTAATAAATGCTGCAACCATGTCAACATTATGAAATATTATGTACATATCCAGACTGGGCTGATATAGTGATAAACAAAGAAAAACTGGTTACTAAATTCATTATTGCTCTAGTTTCAAGTGTTATATGAGAAATCTATACAGCAAGCTGACAGCAGAAGAAACAAGATCATTTGATCTATTCTGATTAATATCATAAGAAGGCTTTCAGTCTCATTCTGGTTTTGTTTGTTCTCTTTGCTGATTCTGTTCATTGTGACTGATGCCTAAAAATGTCCTCCTTTTTAGTTCCCAGGTCTTAGTTGCTTTTCCTCTCACCTTTCTGCTCCTCCTCAGATTCAGTTCTCCAGCAGGACAGTAGGACTTGGTGAGATCATTGCTGCTGTGCAGTCTATCAGAACATGCAAACTGAAAGCCTCAGGTGCCCCTCAAAAAGGAGCAGTCTCCAGCTTTATTTCAACATCTTACTTGCCTTCATTGCCAAAAATTAACCATGGCCAATTTCTCCAAAGTCTTCTCTCTTGATAGTGTATTGATGATTTGAGCACTTGTCTTCTTTCTTCTGTTCTTCTCTCCTGACACCTCCAGCTGGCACCTTCTGCTTTGAAATCTGTGCTTCTCAGCTGTTTGGCCATGTCAAGCTTCCCCAGCACCACCCTGTCAGACAAGAGCTCTGAGTCAGTATAGAGAAAGCTGTCTCACTCAGTGTCATTGGAGATGGCAGTTTCAAGCTTGGTGTCTTGGGGAATGAAGGTCAATACAACTGCTTTTCCTGTGTTTTGGTGCTCGCCCCCTCACCTTCAATGAAGATGTTTTTTGCTCTGATGCACCTCTTTCAACCAGATGAGACAGTGGGGTAAAATGGGAAGAAACAGCTAATTTCAGGATTACACAGAATTACACAGAATTATTGTTGAGGCTGGAACAGACCTTTGAGATCATCAAGTCCAGCCCAAGACCTGACACCAGGACACCCAGCTAGACCATGGCATATGTGCCACATCCAATCCTTCCTTAAACACCACCAGGGATGGTGACTCCACCACCTCCCTGGGCAGCCCATTCCAGTGTCTAATGACCCTTTCCTTAAGGAACTGCTTCCCAATATCCAATCTAAACCTCCCCTGGTGCAGCTTCAGGCCATGCCCTCTCATTCTGTCAGCGAGACAGAATTACCTTTTTTTTTTAAATGAAGTCTCAGCCTAAATTTGAAAGATTTATGAATCTTAACCACAGCAGCTCAGAGTGTCTCATTCAGGCTATTGGGGTTTTTTTTGTAGCACTCCTTGACTCTCACATCTCTTAATCTCCTATTAATTTTACTGTACCTCACACTCTGTAACTGCTCACTTAACCACTCCAATATTACAATGCAGTTGTAATGGGATTAGGAAGAAGTAGAGGGATGAATGGACACCACAGGTAATTTCTCTGAGTATTTAAAAGCTTTAGAAGATGAAAGAATGAATAGTATATATTTAACTACAGCTGACACACAGCTAGATGGGTTGAAGATTCACTTGTAAGCTTGTGGGGACAGATCCTTGGGTAGTACAGGTGTCACAGCTCTGTTGATGTTGAATTAATTCCTTTAAATCAGGGAAGGTCCAAAAAGGAATTAATTGTGGTTTCTGTAGTTGCCTGGAAAAAAAAAAAAAGGGCCTTTGTGCTTAGTTGTTGTGCCATATAAATTTAATTAAGTAAAATTAATTTTAAAATTAGCATAATTTTATATTTTTTTTAAACAAGGGGGGGGTGTTGAAAGCTTTGAGGTTTTATGCTTAAAGCCTTTCAGATGTTGATAGGAAGTTCTGCTGCACATAATTTTTCTAAGGCATTTTATGGAGGAAATCCCAAACATTTTTTTTCTGTACTATGATTATAATAGTAGATGGTATTCTTTTTCAGATGTTTTGCAATAGAATATACATGCACCAGGGCATTACTTAGTAAAGAATATTATTACAAACTGAAAAGCTAAAGAAAAGGCAGAAGGAAGCCACTGAACAATTCCATTGTAGCTTAGAAATAACTCTTGGGATTTTAAAATGTTGAAACATTTTCAGAACTCCAATGGAGCAGAAAGAATTTCGAGTATTCTTTGTGATACTTCAACCATCATAATTCTTGTAATTTAACCCTAGGATGTATTAATGTTAAAGTGCTGAAATATATGAAGTTGTTAACAAAAGTCAAATAACACAAATGTGCCTCAAATATCACTTTATCATTTATACTTGAGAAGCACCAGGGAATTTGGCAGCTGGAGTCAAAATCAAGCAGAGGACAAAGAAAGGGTAACAGCTATAAAAGGGCATGAATAATTTATGTTAAATCAAAAGCCAGCTCAACACAGCACCTGACAGGGTAGCAAACCCTCCCCTCAGCAGAGCTCTCCTGGGCACTATGCACTGTGTACCAGAAGCCTCAGTAATCAGCTCCCTGCAGGGCCATTCCTGCACCCCAGGGAGGCCGTGGCCACTTAAACAATTTGCATTCTATCACATCAATTGAATTAGGTTCTTTTCATAATGGACTATGACAAACGTGCTTTGTATCTTCCTTCCAGAAGGGAAGAGTGTCAAACATATGACACTTCCACATATATTTCCTGAAGCTTCAAGTATCACCAGTGATCTCCAAGGTACAGTGAGGGAGAGCACAGACTCCTTATAGTTTCTCTGCAATTCTCCCTGCTTTAATTCTCTGCATCTACATCCTCTATCTCAACTTATTTTTTATTCTTAATTAAAAATATAAAAGCATTTTATGCAGCACAGGTACAGTTCTTTTGACTGCAGTAAGAGCAGAATTTAGACTCCCTGCATGAACTGTGATGGAGTGGCATTAGACTAGCCTGCAAGCAGGTAAGAGAATGTGTCTTGGATTAGTGGATGATGTCAAGGATAATGAATGATTGCATCTCATGAGTTCTGAACTGCCATTTCCAACAGTAAACCTAATACAGTTTCCAAAGATAATCAAATTGCTAAAATGAAAAGCAGAGCTGTATACAGAGAGGGGGTAGTACAGTTCAGTCCCAAAGGATAAGGGCTGAATGGACAACGGAAACTGTTTACCTTGCCTCATTTAAAGAAATTTCTGACTCAGCTCACAGGGTTGGGCTTGTACCACGCAGATACATTTTTGCATTTGGAAACAGAAAATGCAGATCTGAGATGCTGAGTTTTTCAAACTGTTGACAAAGGAGAGGAGATAAAACTTTGATATAAAATACTGCCCTCTGCACTGCCCTGGGCTTCCCAGTGCACTCATCGAGCTCTGAAGAAGCAAAGGAGCTCTTTCTCACATTTCCTGGCTTTACAGAAGACTTCAGAGAAGCAAGAGGACACCTTCTACCCTTTTTCAAAACATCTTTTTGAGTACAAAAGGTGAATCTGTATCGTGTAATTCCTGTGACACTTCTGTTCAGACAGAAGTAGAAAAGAAAAAAAGGAAAGGCTGGAAATCACCAGTAATCTGGGAGCTTCTGCAGTGTTGTGCTCATTGTCATTGCTCTTTGCTGTGTTTTATGGCTTAAAGTCACAACAGGTAGTGGTAGCACCCCGGCCAATAGGCTTTAACCCCAGAATCCCACTTAGGCAAGTGACATATTTAAATATGCTTAAACTTGAATACAGATGCCTTCCTTAACTAAAGCTTTAAGAAAAACACCAACAACCACACACCTCCCTTTCCCAGTTCTTGGTTTTTAGGGTATCTCGCCAAGGAAATAAATAGTGCAAGTGCTCCTGGTTTGTGCCAGAGAGGATTTCCTCTGCAACAGACACGAGTTTGTTGCCATCTGATAGGAAAGAATGTCCCCCTGCAGATTTAGCCAAGTCTGCATTTGCCTCATCCATGCTACAGGGTCCAGCCTGGGTGTTTCACAGTTCTCTCTGTGATACCATCAGTTGTTCACCAGAGTTAACAAGAAATCAGCAGTTCCCACTACTAATTACTTTTTTGGATTTTGGGGACCTTTATGATGATATTTCAGCTACTAAAATGTGAAAAGAGAGAAAGGCTTATTTTATATGAGGCAATTATTAGATACAACTGAAACAGCTTTTGCCAATAAGATCTATGAGCATTGTCATTTAAGCATAACCTGGCCTTCTAAGGCAGTGGTTAATTTGGTTTTATTGTTTTGAATTTGGCAGCTAGACTGACTGTATTCACACAGACTCCCAGTTCTCCTGCACCTCCTGCTCCTCTTCCCTAATTCATTATTCACAAGATCATTAGTGCTGTGTGTGGCAACTGACCTCAGCAGGGCTCACCCTTCTCATGCCCATCTTGTTTTGGGTGTGTCTTGCAAATGGCATCTTAATTATCCTTTGGCTTTAGATACCCAGGTGGAGGCTCTAATGGGAGTACAGGGTGGTGCTGCTCTCCCAGTCAACAGATGGCTGTAAAACCGTGTGAATAAAGACACTTGTCACCTGGGGGAAAGACCAGGAGGCAGGACATGGTGTGACACATGGATTAGCACTGTGCTAGCAGGTGCTGTGGTGATAGCAAGGGCTGATATGACAAATCCAGGATTCCTCCTTTTTTTTTTGTGATTCTATTGCTTTATCTTTTCCTCCTTCAGTCACTGAAGGCCAAAGGGACCCTGGAAGAAAGCCAGAATGTCTTTCATGAATGAGTTTTCATGGAAGAGCAGTATATTAAAAAAAAAAAAAAGAGTTTTGAACATTCAGCTTCTTCATGACTCACAAGCTTATTTTGATTTCTTTAAGTATTAGTTCATTTGTTCATACCTGAAGAAGCTGTACTCGGTGTCTAAATATCTGTAACTCTCCTTCTCATGTTTTTCTCTGAGGAGAAGCAGTGTCATACAGAATTTTTGCCTTCCTTTTCTCACCTGTTTGCAAAACAGATATTTTACCTTTTACAGTAGCAGTTGAAGATGTTAGTAGACTAAGATAAGCCAGGCTCCTGGTGATACTGGCACTGGGAGGGTGGTTCTGAGAGATCCATACTCTCAGTGCAAAGGGAATTTTTCTTCTAGTTCTAGGTCCAACTGGCCTGAACCTTTTGAAGACCATCAACTATTCTTCTAAGCTTTCCTCTTTTTATTTCTCTGGAGAACAATAACACAGACTAGATGATTGGCAGACGTTTTGAAAAATCTTTAAGTCAGTGATTTTTGACTTGTTTTTATTCTTTTGGGGGGGGGGGGGTTCTCTCTAGTATTCCCTTTGAGTTGAGCAGACAGCAAATATAAAATGGCTATAAAGGAAACAGCAAGTGCCTTTAATGGTTTTTTTTTTCCCTTTATCCAAGAATTTGAATACCTCACTTGTCAGGTTTCTTCTTAGCAGGCTATTGTTTCTCAAGGCATTACAGTCTAAAAAATAATAAATGTTAACTATATATACAAACATAATATACATGTCTTCATAAATGTATTTTATGTATATGATTTTACTCAGAGCTGTCTACTGTTTGTGGGTTGTTTTTTCTTCCTAGCTGAATCCTACTGTTGGTGTTCGGGCTGTATCTGTGATTCTATGGTCCAGATTAGGCTGCAGGCACACACAGTAAAACAGAGAGGCAAAAAAAGACTTCTATCATGGTCTTTGGCATAAAATTCACCCCAGAAACCTCAGACCTTCTATTTTTCTTTCTCTATTAGCTGTTGTATCAAGTGCCTTTCAGAAACTCAGAGGCCCAGTGTGAAGAACTCTGAAGCAGAAAAGTAAAGAAATTGGAAGCAGAAACTCCCCTAGTACTTCCTCTGGGTGCAATAGAGTCTATATTTTTAAAATAAAAGTATTTCCATTAAAGTCTTCCAAGGATAATCCTCTGTACTTGCATATTTTTCCCATTTCACACATAATTGTATAGATGAAATTTTGTATGCTATGTTAAATCATTTCAGGTTTTGGGAGGCCAGCTCTGGCAACATGCTCTGTGTAGCGTGAGATGTGAGAGGGTAGGAGCAAGGGAGGAAAATTAGAAATGGAGAGGCTGCATTAGGTCTTGGTGAATTCCTCCAGCAAGAACAACTGTTCTGGGTGCTGCTGTTAACAAGCAGTCAGGCAAGAAAACAGAAGTGGGAATCAAAGATCAAAAATCTGACCCAAAATGCAAGATCAAAAGACTGCAAGTACAGCCAAGCTGTGTGCAGCCATCATCCTGTTTCTATTTCCATCTAACCAGGGGACAAAAAGATAATGTCAAAATATGTATTCCACAAGTCACTATTAAACTGAAGATTTTGATAGTGGTGGTGTTGTTTCTAGTTGTTGCTCCTAGTTGTTTCTAAATGCAAAAAACAACTAGGGGCAAAAGCATCTTTTGAAAGCATTGCCAGGATCCCTATTAAATCTCAATTCCTTGTATATCTTATTAACAGAAAGTGGCTTATAGGGTGGTCTTGATAAGCAGGATTCACAGTTGATTCCACTCTGATGAAAGGAGTTTCCTAAAATAAATTGTTCTAGTTATTTTTTCTTGTCCATTGACATTAGTATTTCACACTGCTCTTGTGTCAAAAGGCAGCCAGAGATCTGCATTTGGGTTTGGGCTTCAGATATTTAGACACACTTGGGGAAGTCTGTCTACTTTCTTGGCACCTACCCCACAGCAGCCAGGATCAAGGCCATACCTGAATGATAGATGAAGCAGCAAGGTAAAAAAACCCCAGAATTATATTAGTCTGAGCATTAACATGGTCTGTGAAAACCTGTGTACAAGCCTTGCTAGAGAACTGTTAGGTGGGAATTTCTGTGAGCAAAGCTGTTTTTGTCTGCAGGGCTGTTGTGGTGTGACCAAGAGAAGCAGCTGCATTTAGGTGCTGTTCCATTGCCAAGGCATCATGAACAAAGGGTAACATAGTTGGGGGACCAAAAATTCTGTCCTCTATTCTTTGCAGATATCTATAACTTACAGTTATATGTAGCAGAGGACATTTTGTAGATGGATTTGTTGCTATCACTACTAAAGTTATTAAGCAGTAAGAGGTAAACAGGACTTGAAGATCAGTTTTGCTGGGGATCTGTATTTACCTCATTTTCAGAAGATGTGCTCAGCTCTTTGGAATAATTCTGACAGTCAGCTGTTGTAGGTGATAGCTGTGACCGTTTAGCATTCAGCCAGCTACTTCTTGTTAGTGCCATAAGGATTGTACCTTGAGCACAGCACATTAGAGCTCATTTGCATGTAAAGTGAAACCACTGAATTTTTATCAGGGCTTCATTAATTCAGATGTTATATAAAACTTACTTTTATTGAGTTTAAGGTATTTTGTTTTGGAATGAGGCTTTCACTTAGCAATAGAGGGATGATTATCAGGAAAGAATAGAAAAACTAGGACAGTGAAAAAATGAAGTTACACTGGGAATGAGAAAAGATATTTCAATCTGTTAAGAAGTGTATAAAGATGTCTGCAAGACTGAAATCACAGGTTTCTCTCTTCTGTGTTGTTTGACTGATTGTAACAAGCTCTAATTTGCCTCATACTTCTGCCATGAAAAATAGAATTTCTCTCTGTGTGTTCTTCATAGGGTTAAATGCAAATTACATGTTGATATGTGTAAAAGTAGAATGGAGCATATTTTTATGTTCATCTCTGGGGCTTTAATACAACTTAGGTGCCCTGGGGGAGAGGTGGGACATCCAGATGTCCCAGCTGAGATACCTGTACACTTTATACAGGGCATCTTCACTGGTTCCACCTGTAGATTGGTAGTTTACCTCTCTTTTGTCCTACCTTTCACAGCCATGTTAACATGTGCAACCCATTACTTTTAGAGCTGTGGTTGCACCAAAGCTCCTATGAGCTTCTAAACAAAATGTTTTCATGCCCAAGAGAAACCAGGACAGTATTTTTTTTTGCAAAGAAATTTCACCTGACCATGTTAGTAGGGAATGAATGGGAATGTCTACTGTCCTTCAGTGTGACCATCTGGGGACTCCAGAGTTAGGAAAAGGTAAAAACTTGGATGGATTTCCCCTTCACAGAACTCATAAAAGGAAAATCCAGAGACATGAGTGTCATCAAAGCAAGGGATGCACAGTTAGTAGAAAGTTAAATAACAAAATACAGTTAATTGGTGTAATGATGTCTCATCAAATAGTTAGGGTAAATGTGCAGTCCAATTTTCTTATGTACCACAGTATGCTTATCATGTGCTGGGATGTCTAATTATGTTATTAAGTTGTTGTGCACACCAAGTTAAAAATGAATAGAGTTTTGCATCTGAAATGCATCTACATTTAAAAGTTTAATATACTGACTGGATTTAGTTAAAATGCCTAAACATAAGTAACTAAAAGATTGTATACTAGTAAACACCACTGTAAGCCACAACACTTACTTCACACACTGCCTTCCTAGTGACCCATCATCATCCCTTAGATGTGAGCATCTTAATCTCTGTGAATCAGGAATAAAATACATCACACTATTCTGGTGTGATGGAGGTTTAAGTTTATATTTTAACTTATATATTCAGAGCCACGTTTCTTCATGTTGTAAATCATGCCAGTTGTCTATCTGCCCACTTGGGCAGCCAGGGCAGACAAGGGTGAAATGATTGTCACTGGGTATGACTGACACCAGAGTGTCTGGAAAAAAAAATAAAAGAGATATAGACTGTGACTCAAAATGATTTCTGATCTGTATAACAGCCAAAATTGATAGAAATCCAGCTTTTTTTATTATTATTATTATATCTATTTACCTATTTGTAGAAAGCAGGCATTTCCATATCAGTGAAGACTTTAAAATTATGCAGTTGTTTTTTTCCCATTGATTTTTCTCTTTCAGCATAATACACATTTATTTCATGAACCTAATTTTCTATAAAGTTAGCAGCAAATACTTCACAAAAACATATGAAGAAACCATCAGTCTGAAGACCTAAAGAGCCATTAGTTAAAGTACATAGAACTGCACTAATAAATACCAGATCAATCTTCAATGTACACCACGAGAACATTCATAAAGTAGGCTCAGTTTCAAAATTAATGGGTCTTGTATTGCTTTGTAAAAAAGCAATTAATGCCCTGACTTTGATCAGCTTACCATATACATAAAATGAGCTGGCACTGAAAAGATGGGGACTACTAAAACCAGAACATTTGTAGGTAAGATCTAATTTTTTTTTAAGGATGAAAAATGACCCAAATGCAAAATCACGGTCACACCAAAATTAATGGTGAAATTGCTTTGCATTCAGGGGGGTGGAGTTTAACAGTATTTTGGTGATGGAAAACATGTCATCCCATAACACCCTGTTATGAAGATTATGAGATGACCTTTTCAATAAAATCAAGCACAGAAAAACTAGATTTGTATGTATGCAGAGACAAATTATTTTTCTGTAATATCCTCCCTATTTAAATCTATTGTACAGAGCAATTCCATTTTTAGCCCTTAGCTGTGTGCAGTGTAAAATGCTGGGGATAGGAGATAGGAACAGTGAAGTCCTGAGCACAGCAGCTCTGCTTAGCCCTCTTGAAACAGAAGAGCAAATGTAGAAGTGAGTGGAAGGGAGCAGCCAGTGAGGCCACAGTGTTCAATTTTTGTGTGGTAGGCTTGGTTTTTCCAAAGTGTGTGCCAGGCATTTGTAATTAATCTTTTCTCTCCCTGGTTCTGTAAAACCAATAGTTGCACACAGGCAAGAAAAGATATTTATTTGAACACAACAAGCAGACCGTTGTTTCTTGGAAAAAGATACTTCTAGGCAGAATTAGGCATTCCATCAAGCAACACTTTGAGGTTCCTTCATGAAGCACTTTCAGGGAGCACACCCACTGAGCACTTGATTGACAGTGGTCTGTTCTCTCTCGTCTTGATGAGTCTGGGTCAGTGGGTAGCCTGACCATCAGGTCAAATATGTATTAAGGGCAAAAATTACAAAGAATATGCTACAGAATGTGATTTACCAGCTGTGTACAGTCATTTTAAGCACCCTGGGTTGATCATTATTTGTATCTAATGGAATAGCTGTGGACAGCAGGGCTGGGAAAAGTCAGGCTCAGATTCACTGTGGTGGTAAAACTGAAACTAGTCATCTAACAACTTCTGAATCAGGTCTTTATCTTCCTTCTCCCTTGATAAAAATTCTTGAAATCCCCATAGAGATTACATCCCCTGCCTTAATGTGGCATCTCTTAATAGCAAATGCTATATATCTTAAAATCAGTTTATAGTAATATGGTTTCTTTTCACTCACTACCATTTAGAGTGTTTTTGGTATAACAGAAAGACATGATAAATTAATAACTTTAATGGACTTCAGGATATGTTTCTTGGGCTATTGCAATCCTTCTGAGCACAGCTAAGGGATTCTGTCTTCATGTCTAATAAAGTATATAAAAAAATAGATAAAGACATGTCTTTCTATTTAAATATATAGCTCCATTCTAATACCCCTTATGAATCCTAATGCTTGTGAAGCATAAAGAAGTCTTCTGTGGAAATAGTTTGATAAGTTTACCTTTTCCTTGCCAGCTTCATAGAGGAGGTTTTGCTTTGGAACCACATACTGATGTTGTGAAGTTTTAAAGTCCGTGCATTTCATGTCTGTCCCCCATATGGTGGAGATCACAGAGGTCTTTGAAGACAAAACACACCACTCCTTAGACAAACAGTATGATTTCAGAGAAAACAACACAGTGTTTCCTTTTTCATTCATCTGGAATAACATTTCTCCTTCTTCTGCCTGTGTGTCATCTACTCCTTTCAAAGGATACAGGGTCCTGTCAGAGGTGGTGCTTGGCTCTCATTCTGAGGCCCAGACAGATACTGGCTTGCTCTACACTGCTTTTTGGTCATAGCAGAATCTTGCAAATATACTTTGGAAGCTTCTAAGGTTTCCTTAGTAACAGCAGAGTCATAGTTAAAACACTTTTATTTATGTTGGTTTATTGTGGCCTTCATATCAGATGGAAAAAATCCATTGTATTTGTACCTTTAGGTTTGTTTCTCTGTAGGCAATAACATCCCTGGGGACTTGCAGAGAAAAAACTAAAACATGAGCTTGATGCTGGAGGATTTCACCTGCAATGCAGAATTACAGCTGCTTCTGGTGACTGTGCAGGTGACCTTCATGTACATACTGGCTTTAATTAGACTTCTGAAAACTCTTGAACTTTTTTTTTTCTGTTAATTTTGAAATGTCTTTGGTTGGAAGAGACCTTCAAGATCATCTAGTCCAACCTTTGACCCACCATTGCAAGCTCACCACTAAACCTTGTTCCTGAGCACCAGGTCCACATGCCACTTAAATGCCTCCTGGGCTGGTGACTCCACCACTGCCCTGTGCAGACCATTCCAATGTTTGATAAGCCTTCCAGTGAAGAAATGTTTCCTAATATCCAGCCTAAACCTGCCCGGGGCAGTCTGCAGCCATTCCCTCTGGTGGTGTCACAAGTCACCAGCAGGGAGTGCCCTCCTTGCTCCAACCTCCTGTCCTCCTCCAACCTCTGCTGTTGAGAGTGCTTGGGTGGGACTCCCCTCAGCCTCCTCTTCTCCAGACCAAACAACCCCTGCTCCCTCAGCTGCTCCTCACAGGACTTGTGCTCTAGGCCCCAAAGTCCTGCTGGTGGCACCAGGCTCGAAGCCAAGAATTAATGCAACCCAAAAGGCTTAAGAATAAGTAAGAATCAACACTTTGTTTAGAGGAAGGGCATTTTATCACCTTCTGAGGAGTTAGTGATATCAGAAAAATCCCTCACTCTCCGAGGTGACTGATATTTTTCTGCCAGTCCAACTACCTTATGTCACATCAGGCACACAGTGATGGTGCAGGATGTATTGTTGGTACATCTCTCATCCCTGTTTTCATCACTGCTTAGGCAGTTTAGGAGACAAGAGTATCTTACTCAAGTGTGAAATCTGGTAATATATAAGACACTGAGAGGTCTCTAAGGGCATTTCTGCAGTGACACAAATACCCTCGATACCAGTGTCTGTGCTGTCATGCTGCTGAGCAAAAACTGGATGTGTTCTTTTGCCCTGTACTTTACTGCTAAATGCCATCTCCTTTCCTTCCTCACATATGGTAATTAGAATATAGGTGTCCCTGAGAATCAGGGCAGCAGTTTACAGAGCTTGAGGAGGAGATAATCTGAGACCTTGTTAGCATAGAGGTTAAAAGAGAACTACTTCTCTCATGCTTATACATTTCCAGTCTTTGTTTCCAATCAGACAGTGTCTTCACTGGCATCATTACTACTCAGCTGAATCTATCCTGCCATCCGTCAGCACTCTAGTTCCTTTAAAAACACAGAGGATGAGACCAGACAATTCTTTAGGTGATAACCAGAATCTGTAATGAATGAAAAGAAGGTGTAGTTTATCTGTCTTTGGAGTTAATAGGACCCTGATTCTAAGACTTCAGTGGGAGTGTGACAGGTGTGGATACAGGAGGACAAAGTCTTTGAGATAAGGTTGATGTAGGATGTGTTGACTTCACATGGATTAAAAAGGGCTGGCTTCATATTTTATGTTCACTTAAATTCTGCTTGTACAGATGTGTGCTTAAGCCTGAGCTGAGGCATGTGACCGGTCTCATGGATTTCAGTGGATAGATTTCTGTGAAAAAAGTCAAATACATCTTTTCTGGCAGGATCCAGAGCTTTATTTAGGACTCTGCTTGAAAAACAAACAAGCCCACAAAGTGTTATTAAGTCATCTGGTGTGACATTTCTAGCAAAATTTGTTTGGGTAGAGACAGAGTAAATATTTTGTTCACAACACCATCCATACTCAGATGTGCAAACACAGCCATCTTGTTGAGTTATGCTTTTAGGAGTGTAGACATAAATAATAACAATTCAGCAAAGGTTTCAAAGCTCTTTACAAAGGCTGGAAAGTATTATCTTCATTTAGAGATGGAAAGAACTTTAGATGAGGCGCCTGAGGTCACAAACTAACTGTATTAGATTTGAAACCTGAGCTTATTGTCAACTGAAATTGAAATGTAATTGTCTCTGTTCAAATGTAACTTGATTTTCTTCTCCAGATTAATGTTTGGATTTAATGGGTAAGCAGGTCAAATATTTCTAATGGAAACATTTTTAGTCAAATTCACCCTCTTTAAGACTCATTTTTAATCACAATTTATAGCTCCACTAATTGTGACTAATTGTGTCACTGTGTTATTATGGTAACTTTTTTTTACAGATTTTTGATGTTCATATTTTATAGATTTTCTGCTATTAATTAAAACATTGCTACTGTTTGGACAAAAGCAATTATGTGGTATTGGTCTCAAATATTCTCCTCCACTAGGAAGCTTCTGGGATCTCAGGGATGGTGTTTCTAGGCTATAGTGGCCTAGGCCAGAGTGACACACTGTACTTTTAATGCTGTCTAGTACTGTAATGCTACTTCAGGTGTTGGTTTTGAGTTGTCACCTTTTATTCTTTCACCATCTTTTGCTTCCTTGGAGCACCACATACTCATTTAGAACACTAAAATATGCAACACCAACTCCAAACGTGGGGCTGCAAGGGGAATAATTTTATCTGATTACATTAATATTTTATTGGAAGCAGCATGACAAATTGGAGACTGATTGCAAACAGCAGACAATCACTGACTGCAAAGTATCCTGACACTCCACTGGCACTCTAGATCCTTTAAGGAGCCATTCCAAATCTGTAGGAAAATAGTTGAAATATTTTAATTTTGTCATTTGAATTTCATCACTCACTCAAGCAGCTATTTAGCTGATTGTAATTATGAAAACACTGCTATACTTAGTTAAGCCTTAGAAGACCTATGACAGTGCATGTTATTAATAGACTAGTGTTTGCATTATTGTTTTAACTACTAGTAATTCATATCAAATTGATGAGAATATAACCATTTCCTTCCAGTTCAAAAAATGGTTAGCTTGTCTCCAGCAGATTCTTTTCCCAGAATGGCATGCAGTAGGATATTATTAATGACTTTATTATACAGTCCTCTGGAATGGTTACCTTCATTATGACATCTTGATTTAATATATGTAAATTAATTTTGTAACAGAAGTTTTCACTATTTATAGAATGACTTTCAGTGTTTTCTGAGATGCTGCAGTCAGTTCTTCTTAGCCAAGCATGGACTAATCCTCCAAGCAGCTACCTGCAGCTGTTCCCCCATTGAGCAGCTCAGAAATGCTGGCACATCAGGGTCCTGCAAAGTCTTACAGAAGCTTTGAAGGGATTGGTTTGGGTTGCTGTTCCACCTTTGTCACTTTCAAGAGAATTGCCATTTTTATTGAAATGTGAATAATGCAATCAGAGCTTTCCTTTGATTTGGCACTGGAATTTTGGGACTTGAATTAGAGGAAGAACTGTGTGGCTGTGCTGAGGAAATTCAGTGCAACGTGTAAGTAAAGCCAATGAAAATCCCCAGTCCAACTTTGCTGCATAGTCACTAAGAGCAAGAAGAATGGCTCCAGATTAAATGAGAAATTTTGTGCCAAGAGAATGTTTGAGCAAACATTTACAGCCCCAAAAATAGATTTTGGCTTTCTTAAGTAAATAACAAATGTGTTGCTGTATCCTGTATCTGGGATAGTTTTTAAATTCTTTGTATGGTTATATTGCTTATAGGCCCTACAAGAGGGAAATTTGTATTGTTTTGCCTTAGGGAGTGGTAAAAACAAAAGCCTAGTCACAGATAGAATATATGTTTTCACACATTTATTCTTGCAAGATAAATGCCAGTAACTTTGTGCTTTACTCTGCAGGGTTATTAATAAGATTTAGAGTGTCATTTTGGTGAAATTCTCCATCAGTGTCTCTATCTCCTATTGCCTAAAATAGCGAGTTTGGGGTTTATTGTTCATACCCCCATAAGGAAATTTCAAGACTGTTGGAATATTTGCTATGTTCTCTGTATCAGACCCTTAAAGAATTTACTAGCAGGCCAGGCTTTCTACTTGATATAATTCTGTGACATTTCAAAAGAAATTCTGGTTACATATATAAGAAAAATAAAGGGAATAATTGAATATGGGGTAGGTAATAGTGTTACACAAAAGATGAAAAAATTTTTTTTAAATGCAAAGGTAGGATCAGGCAGATTTTCTTTGCAATACAGACATAAGAAATTAAAACTCTAGCAGGAACTAAGTGAAAAATTTATTTGTTCTTAAAGGGCCTAAAAGATATAAAGGCATAATGAAGAGTAAAAAAGCTTTGTATCAGATTTGAAATTTGGCTAATCCACAAATGGATCAAGAACCTAATCAGCTGTGGTGTAAATGTTTCCCTGTCACACTGCTATGAATGTTTTCCCCTCTACAAATCTGAAATGTGTGACTTAATATATGTTTCTGAAAAGGAAAAAAATAGACACCAAACAGCCTAGGGATGAACTGAGTAGCTTGGACTGATGTGTACCAGATATGCTGTCACTCATATCTCTGTAGAATCCAGGGCTATGTGTTGCATGGTCTATAATAACTAAACATAAATCTAAATATTACCCACAGGAAACCTGAAATCACCTTAATAATTTTCTTGAATTGTGCATATGAGACTATATTTTCTAGCTCAACACAGATTATTGCTTAGGGACTAGTATTAATGTAACTGTATTATTAATATGGATAAATTATACCCAGCAGTACAGTTCCATGCACCCCAGTTTGCCAGGTTTGGTCTTATCTTCAAATGCTAGATTTGGGGCTTATGGAGGCTGTACATTGCAGTCACAGTTATTAAAGTCACCAGATATCCTTGAAGTCTATTTAATAATAGATCTGAACATTAAGGGTCAGTGTAAAGCATGGTCATTCATTATTCTTTCATGAACTGCCCTGATTTCTTTTCTACATAAGTATTTTTTTCTCATACAGTGAGAGGCTAAAGCATTGCATCCTCACACAGACACATGCATGGAATACACATGGGGAATGTTTTTCACTAAGTATTTCTGCTGACTGACAGAGCTCTGTGGGACAAAATCATATGTGATGAACAATGATATAAGAGGCACAACTTTAATTACAAGATTCCACCAAAGTAATTTCACCCCTCTCTCTATATGCTCAGTTCTTTCCTTCCTTGTCACTAATATGTCACCACTTCTTGCAAGGAAATATCAGTGCTAAGTTCATTTAATGTATCTGAAATGTCAAAAACACCAACCCACACTGCCTAAGCTTTTAAAGGTTTTAAATTATTGTAGTCACTAATAGTGATTTATCATCTATACAAGATCAGCTGGTTGACTCTTTTAGTCCTTTTTAGGTTGTACTCAACATTTGGTATTTGAATTAGTGGCTTTTTTTCTGTTTTACATTTTCCTACTATTTCATAGATTAAGAACTGTCTGGCATTAAACATGTCTGGCAGTTTCGTGCTCAAGTTAGACAGTTAAATAAAAAAAAACCCACCAAAAAACAAAACCAACCAAAACAACAAACAAACCCCTCAAAACAACAAACAACAAGCATTAAAAAGCAAACAATAAACTCATTTCAGGGTCAAATTGGATTGGATTGCCTGCTGTTCTCCCTGGGATAGCCCTTAGCTGCTCAATAGCAATGGCTAATCAAGCTCTGAGATTAGGAACTTGCACAGCAGACCACAGAGAATTGTTTTCATGGAAACTCAGTTTAATATCCTGTCAGTTTTGTTTATTATTTTAACGGAGTAGAATTTATTCTGTAACCACAAACTTCACATTATATTTTCAACTTTTAATATTATTTGAAAATAGTGCTCCAAAAACCTGCCATTTGGGAAGTTAATGGGACTTGTTCCAGCTGCCCCTTGGCAGAACTTCTGTTAACTGCCAGTGTCCCTGCTTCCAACAAGGTCTTCAGCCTTGCTCTCCTTCCAATCTAAAACCATCCCAACCATAGAGTAGGGCAATATATCTTCAAAATAGTAGTAGTTAATAAGAGTTGAAGCTACCCCATATCTTGGAGCTCTTTCTTCTGCCAGAAATTTCATACTATTTAAAAGGACCTGTCTCAAAAGCTGTATCAGCTTCAGCTCTGCTGGAGTACATATGGATGAGAAAGCATGATTGCACCAACAACCTGTGAAAACAAAAGCAAAACTGCACAGAGAGAAGGATTCTCACTTCGACTGATGGTCAGTATTTTTGTCACACATGATGTGGCACTTTCAGTGTGCTTTGTCTTGTTTTTTCAGTGAGCAATCAGGAGTTGGAACTATGTGTGTGATTGTTTACACTGTGAGACAGCAGTGGCAGTGCATCATTTGCAAGCTGGCTATA
>JAOEGS010014057.1:0-11714 GCA_025447755.1 Corythornis vintsioides
GGGGTAGAGGACTCCTGGGATGGGCAGACAGACTGTGCCTGCATTCTAATGATGCCTCTTCTGAATATTTATCTATGCAAAAAAGAACAGGTTCAGCTGGAGGAACAGAGCAAGGTCTTCCTCTCCACTGTTCCAGAGCTGATCTTGGAAGTGCTGGCAGCTGGAAGTGCCAAGGAAGCAGCAAACCAGAGGCAGGCCTGGCGCTGGAGAGTGTGGCACTGCTGGTGGCTCAGCCCCACGGGTGCCCTCGGCCTGACCACCCCCCCGTGGAGAGCTGGCAGAGCCAGGACTGGCACTAAACCATGGGCTGGGCTTGTGAGGCTCTGAGCTGCTGCTGAGGCTGCTCTGGGGAGAGGGGATGGGGGAAGCAGCCCTGTGCTGAACCCTGCAGAGGTGGGGCAGGTTCCCCCAGTGTTCTTTTCTCATGGCTGTGATGGAGTGAGCTGCCCTGGGGTAGTGTTTTCCTGAGGCTTTGGCTTGCACCTGCAGACCTAGATCTGTGGCTGGCTGGCATTTTCATAGGAACACTTAAAAGATGCCTCTGGACAAAGCTTTTTTTTTTTTTGGCATGGTACCAATTCCTGTTCAATAGCAAAGGGAATTGTAGTTGAACACAACCAGCTTTATTTCATCTGCACTCATTCATTTGTATTGGATGTAAAAACATTTGTCAAGCCAAAATAACCCTCGTTCTGCACCTGACCTCTGCTCAGAGGTTGCATTCTGAAGAGAACAAGATGCCTTGGAATGTTTCTTTTGATGTCTTGGTTTCCCTGGGAGAGCAGTTGGTCTGCAGGGAGCCCAGTGGGCAGAGCAGCAGGTGCCTGTGCTGGGAATGTGCTGCCTCACAGGGCTGTGGGGAGCATCTGAGTGCTGCATGTGTGTGTCTGTGCTCAGGCACATTGGTGGCAGCCTAGAGGTACCACACAAACTTTCCTTTTTAATCCCAACCCTTATTTAAAAGAGCCTGTAAGAATTCTTAGTGCATCCAGACCCCTAAATCTGCCTCATTTAGCTCCAGTCCCCAGTGGGGGAATTGACACCAGTTTGCTCATCTGTTTATGTAAGCTTTTGTTACTGAAAAGTTCAGATTTATGCAGTGTAGTTAAGGCAGATTTACTGAACACAGACAACTCTCAGAGAATGACCCAGGGAATATAAAGAAACTTCAGCTGAGGAAATGTTTTATTTTGGTGTCTGGAGGAGTTTTTACACCAGACATTTGAACCCTCATGCTGGTAAGAGTTACAGCAGCATATTTCTGGCTGTAGAGTTAATGAGCTTGCTGGAGTGCATTTGAAATGGTGTGCCTGTAATTGGCTGAAAGTTCCCTGCAAACATCCAGGTTCAGGCTTCCCCCTGGAGCTGTGGTGCCAGTTTCTGTCAGGAGCTGGCATGCCCAGCTTGCAGAGGAGATGGCAGAGCCCTGTGAAGCTTCAGCTCAGATTGCAGAGCAGCAGGCTGGGTTGGAAAGTCATCTTTCCACAGATACTCAGTGCCTGGATTGCTCTGTGCAGCCAAGGGAACTTGCTCCAAGTTCCTCTCTTGCAAGCTGCCTGCTCCTTGCCCGTGTCACTGTGGACCAGCAGCATATTTTGCATCAGCAGGGCAGAATTCCATCATCATTCCTTCTCCTCCCAGCACCTGAAGCTGTGGGGATTCAACGTGGTGGGTCTGGGAGGTGAAAATCAATTAATTCATATTAATTCATAAAAGAGAATTTCATAGAAATAAAAGAGAATTTCATAGAAATAAAAGAGAATTTCATAGAAATAAAAGAGAATTTCATAGCCTGAGCAAAAAGGGGGAAGGGTTTGGTGCTTTTTGAATCCTGTGTGAGAAGATGAGGTGTTTGCAGGGATGGGGTGTTAATGGATTGAACTTCATCAGTAGCAGACTTTGGCAGCTCGGGCTGAGAGGAATATGGACACAGGTTTCTGAGCTGTGGAAAACAGCCCCATTTAGGATAAAATTCCAAGCAAGTATCTCTCTGTTTCTTTTCTCCCTCTGGATGTTCACCTTTCTGGCATTGCATGGGGCTTAATGTGCTGCTGGGGGGAACCTCCATGGCTGTGCTGGTGCTGGGGGGCTCTGGGCAGGGCACAGCGTGCCCCTCTGCTCTGTGCAACTTGCTCTCTCCCCTTTGCACCTAGGTGCTATTTCTCACTCCTTTAAAAGCTTGGAATGGCTTTTCCACTCTGTGCACTAAATCACTGTATTGATTCTCCTTAAATCCAGCCTTAGGTACCCTGGTATTATTTTGATGAGTACAATAAAGGAAGCAGGGAGACCACAGCCTTTTCTCAAAGTCTGTCTGCTCTGATCTCAATGGATTTTTAGGCCTGAAGTGTTATGTGCATGATAAGTCTGCATTAAATTCTCACATATCCTGCAATTGCCTCTTTAGGCAAGCATCATATACTTTTATTTATTGTCTGAATAAAAAGGGAAGTTACTTAGACAGATGGTCTCTTGCCAGGGTAAGAATTACATGGGACTGGTAGAGCACAGCATGCTGTGGAGGAATTGTGCTCTCTATGTATTCAAGAGAGCTCTGAGTTGAACAGGGTAGATCAGCAAATTGTCTCAAAACCATGAGGTTTTGTGAATAACAACGAAATAATCTGTGTAGAAGGATTATAATCCTGAGATCATGACAGAAGCTGTCACCATGAAAGGCTAAATGAGATGAAAAATGAGAAATTAGGCTGCTGTTATGGGTGTATTGGTTGAGTTTGGGGCTGAAGATGCTAAAGATTTGAAATGTCAAAAATCTGACACCAAAAGCTGGCCTGAGTAAAAACTGTAGTGAGAGAGACTCTTCAAAAGTGGGTGTTACAAGAACAACAATCTAAAGGACACACTTTCTGATTAATTTAACTGCAACCCCCAAGGAAAGCTGTAGAGATTGTGACTGTTTGATTGCAGTAATTCAAACAAGCACTCTGAAATGCACTCTGTGACAGTCTGGCACTCAGCTGCTCTTGCAGCTAATACCTAATCAATAGTGAAGTAATAAACAATAATAGCAGTGCCTCTGAGGGAAGGGATGTGATAGCAGAGGAGTGAAGTGCACTGTCTGCCTTGGCACACAGCATGGGAGGCTCAGGGAGGGTCTCCAGCAGCTCCTTTGCTCCTGGAACTGTCACAGATTGCTGTGTCACTAGATGGGCAAAACAATCCATGGAGTGACAAACTGACACCAGCCCTTGGTGAGAAGGGGGCTGCAGAGTGACCTGCCACTGGGCTCAGCCTCAGCTCTGCAGGCAAAAAGGGTGTGCTGGGTGTGCAAGAGGAGGGGAGTGATGGGTGAGCAAGTGCAGCTTCAGGAGCAGCACACTGAGAGGTAATAAAGATGGTTGGACACAGCATAGGTCTGGTGGGGAAGGAAAACAGAACTTCTGAAGGGAGCCATGCCTGCCAAATCCATCAGATTAGTCTGAAGCAGCTCGTGGATATTTGCACGAGGGTGGTTAGTCAGTGTCATGCACATTCATGTGTTCAGCAAGGTCCCTCGGGGAAAAAAAAGCTATTTTCTCATCTATTTGTAAGTTGCATCTAGGAAGGGAAGGTGAGAACAAAAGGTGTTGTTCTTTGAGCTGTCCCTTAGCCATTAATGCCTGGAGTCCACGGGACTCTGTAGCAGGTGGGGGGGAGGGAGGACTAGTGAGGGGCTGGTGTGTGACCATCCACAGTGCTCTGTGAGCAGTGCAGGCCTCTCAGGGGGGTTTGCATGTATGCAAAACACACTGACTGCTCCCAGAAATGAGCAGCAGTGGATCTCAAACCCTCAGAAGGATGCAGTTGTCCTCCCCACAGCAGAATCCCATGGTGGAGCTGAGCAGTGCAGCATGGGGCAGAGAGCTGAGCTCAACAGGAGTTTCACAGAGTTTTTATTCTTTGCAGTCACTAGTGAGTATTAAAACCTTTGGGATGAAGTGTCTGGCTCAGGAGCATCCCAGCCTGGGGCTGTGCCATCTTTGTCATCAAAATATGGCTGTTGTCCCCTCTCCTGCTGGCTCAGGGGTTCATTTCTAAGCCCTCGTAATGATATTGGAAAAAAATGGCCTTGGGCAAGACGATGTTAATTCTAATTTTATCTCGGGATGAGTTGGCAACTTAAAGCTCTTCTGAGATTATTTTTGTCTTTGTGGGGCAGAGGGGAGGGCAACCTGCTTCCCACCACTTGCAGGGAATGAGCATCCCTGGGTCTGCCCCCTGCACTCCTCAGAGGTGTTTGTTTGTGCTGCAGACAGATCTGAGCAGTGCTGACTGCAGTGTCATTGACCTGCAGCTGCACCTCAAGAAAGATTTCCTCCTCTCAGAAAGCATTTGAAGCAACCAGAAGCACTCTGAGCACATTCACCTGTGCTGGAAGGACCAGAAAAGGAGAGGTTGGCTCCCCTCGAAGGGAAGCACAGCATGTCACAGCTGCTCCTTGCTCCTTGTGGCTGCTGCTGGGATCTGAGCACTCAGCCTCCTGGCTGGTGCTGTGCAGAAAGGGATGGTTTTTATTTAACACCACCTGCACTGATGGGATGGAGGCAGGAGCAGCAGAGCCAGTACAATGTACCGTGGGGCTGGCAAGGCCAAAGTGGTGCAAAAACCCCCAGCATTTCCTTGCCCAACTACTAAATGTGTCCAAGCTTTCTCCTTAAACATGTAAAGCTCCTCTGAGAGGAAGAGTTGAGGTGAATTGTGGAGGGTTAGAGGCTGGGCCAGCCACCAGAGGCATGGAATTGTTCTCTGCCACTGTTTGTCCTTGGCTTTTCAGCACTGGAGCATGGCTGTGTGGAGAAATCCTGATTCTTAGCAATCTCTGTTGGTGCTCCTGTTGCCCTCAGATAGTTCTCTCCTCATTTTCACTCTTAAAGCAGCATGTTTTGCTGGGCAGTTGAAACAATCAATAATCTCTTAGCATTCCCTCTTGGCCACTTCAGCTGCTGAATTGTAGCTCCAGTTTACAGTTGCTAGTTTATTTCTGTAACTGTAAACAATAACTTTATAGCTCTGGTTTATTGCTGGAGCTTATTTTCATTACTTGTCCTTTTCACAGTTAAAAAAAAAATAGAAAATGAAGAGGATTCAGGTTTTTTTTTAGGTGAAGGCACTGGTCCAGTCTGAAAGTAACTCAAGTAGTTTAGCAGGGGGAAAAAGCCCTGGCAAAAAGGAGAATCTGCTGTGTTGAACTCTGTGTAATAAACCTGCATTGTGCTGGGGACTGTGTCCAGTTTTAATAACAGTGGAATTCTGCAGGACATCCCCAGGAGAGCAAGAGGACCCCTGTGATCCCTATTTGCTTGCCAAGCTCATCCCAGTTGCCCTCCCTCATGAAGCACCTCCAGAGGTTGACAGTCTGAACCTCCAAGGACATCCCTGACCTTGAAGAATAATTCATAATAATGCACTTGTGGAATTCTTTTTTTCAGTGGTTTTTTTTTCAGACCCACTTAATTTTTTTCCTATGAACAAAAAGCCAAGTTGCAAGTTAATCTTGTAATATTTTCCAGTTTGATGCACACCTTCTCTGAAGCTGCATAGCTGTGTACATACAGAGAATTAAATTGGAAATGAGGGAGACTGGGTGTCAGGTGAAGGAGACCCAAGCAGCTTGAAACCCAAGGAAGTGTTCTCTGGCAGCTGTACACAATTAAGGTGGAGAAGCTGGTGCATTTTGTATTCTAATTCCTTATTCCAGTGGTCTCCCCTGCTTGGTGCTCAACTGGAGTATCACTGCTTCATGGCAATCTGCTTCCAGCTCAGGCTGAGCAAAGAAAAACAAAGATAAAAATTAGCTCTTAACCCATGTGACTAATTGTACTTGGAGAATATTTTGTCTCTTTTGTGCCTTCTATTTCACCTGTTCAGCCAAGTGAGATCCACCCAGCTCCGTGTGGAGCAGCTGGATGGAAGGTGGGGAGAGTCATTAGCTGGCTCCTGCTGAGCCCCTGGGTTGGGGAAGCTGAATGCTAAGCCACTGAAGCTCACTGTGCCAAAGAGGTAAATGATTGGTTATTATTTCCCTCTTTCCTCCTTGCAGCTGCCAAGCTTGTTAGCTGAATGTTCTGTGACCTTCTGGTGCTGCTTGGGGATGGGGCAGGAGCTGAACTGGAAGAAGGACCTTGTTAGCAAGCTTCAGGGGCCCAGGAGCTGCTGGTGGGGCAGGTTGGCAGGCAAGCTGTGCACCCCCATCCCCTGAACCCCCCCAGGAGCCAGAACCAAGCCTTGCCTCTGCTGCTTCCTCCTGGGGAGCTTTGACAACCATTTCTAATTGCTTTTTCCCCCTTTTTTTTTATTGATTCCCTTGCAGAACTGAGCACCCTCAGCAGGAGTGTCTTGTGGGCAGTTTTATCCTGCCCACCCTCAGAGTATTTGTGGGTCTCTGAACAAAATTGTGCCTGAGCCAATGCCTTGTTCTGTGGGACCAGAGGGAGTGGGTCACCATTCAGCTCTGAGGGTGACAGCCCACCACCATTAATGGTTCCTGGCTAGTTAGCAATATCTGGGGGCTCTGAGAAATGTTTAATAAGGGCAGGGGGTGGATGGCTGCAGTTTCCCAGGCTCCAGCTGGTTTTTGTTGGAGCTAACCTCCAGCCCAGGGAAAATGCAGTGTTACAGCCCATTTCCAACAAGGACAAGCTGGGAAGGGTTGGAGCTGCACATCCCCTGGGCTCCAGCATCACCTGCTGCAGGCTGGGGCTCTGCTCTGAAGGTTGAGAGGGGAAATGAGAGTAACTGAATCATTTTCAGGATAGAAAGACACCAATCCAGGCTCTGTTGATCCCCTGGTTATTTCAAGGCCAGGCTGGCAATCAGCAGTTGTTCTGCTGTCACTCACTACATTAATAATCCATGTTTCAGTGGAAGGTTTGCTCACTCCCCAGCATAGTTATTCACCTTCCAGAGCCTCTCTCTTTGCTCTCAGAAGTCCCTGCCTGCAGTGATGCCCTCTGTGTGTGGGGTGGGAAGGGGAACACATGTAAGAAGAGACTGTGAGACTGAATTTGGGAACCTACATCCTTAATTTAAGCTTAATATGCACAATAGATAGTTATTATGCCTTAGAAGCATTTCTTAACAAGACTTTTTTTTTTTTGAGCAGTCACTAAAAAGCAGCAATCAGTAATAAAAATGAGGGCATTAGCACTCAGGCCACAGTAAAAGCATCATTAAACTCCAAGTTCCAAGGTACACTACTTTAAATTTGCCTCATTACTTGTGCAATTAGGGAGTAAACAATAAAATGACTGTAATTTTTCTGCAGTTTCTTACCCAAACTGCCTTTTTAATTAATGTCTGGGGGGTTGGGATGTGTCAGTGGGACTGCAAAAAGGAATTCCAGGTGGAGGAGAAGGGATTGCCCAGGGCAGAGCTGAGCAGCCAGGTGGGCAGCACTGCTGACAGCACAGGCCAGGGGAGGGTGGTGGAGCTGGGGATCCATGAGCAATGTTCTCTGTGTAATTAAAAGATGAGCTAAGCACATTCTTTGGAGGAGCTGGAGAAAGGCAGGCTATTTCTTTGCAGATAACCCAGCAAATGTCTTTTCCCAGCTAGTCATGTTTCTGGGAGATGTTTATCTGGCAATTGTGTTTGTCTGCAGGGTTCAGACTGATGGCACACTGGTCCTGCTCAGGGGCTGGGTGGCAGGATGGGTTTTCAGGTGTTGCCCCCAGCACCCCAGAAGAAGGGAATCTGAGGGGTCAGACAGATGGACAAGTTTGCAAACACAGCATCAGGAGTGTCAGCAGCTGTGCAGGGAGGGTATTGTGGTTTGCTGCAGCTTGCATAGGTATCCAGGTGTATTTAAATCTCCCAAACTCGTATATTAAGCTTTGCCACCCCTAAAGTGCAGTAAAGAAGGAGCAATTAAAGCAGGGACTAAAAATACCTACTTGTTGCAAAAAGAGTTGAATAATTTAGTTTCTTTGCTGGAGGGAAGAAAACCAAAACAAAAAGGGCTGTAAGCTCAGGTACTAACTTTAAATTAGCTTAACTTGCTGATGCCTTAAGACTGGGGATTAGTGGAGTTAATTATGGAGCCAGGAAGCACATTAAGATAACGTTGGGCCTTCAACTAAAACCCACAAAGCAAGGAAATTAAAGTTGGTGGTTTGTGTTCCATCTCTGGAATGGCCTTTTCTCACTGCTCTGCATCCCTCCTGCTCCACTCTCCTCTGGCCTCATGCATTATTTTGAATATCTATTTGATTTTAATGACTGAGGGACCTTTATGAGCCCCCCATGATGCAGGGAATGGGGTGTTTGGCACCACTGGACATGGACTAAAATCTGTCCCCCACCTCAGCTCAACTGTGGGGGCTCCAGCAAGGACACAGGTGGTTATTGGTGTAACTCTGAGCAGTGTGGGAGGAAAATCTGGGTTTATTCCTGCTCTGCTAAGACCTTCCTGTTCAGCCAGGTCTCCTGGTCATTCCTGGGTTGCTTATCTGGTCTTTGTATTTACTCCTGATTTTTTGAGACACTCAAAATTAAACATTTTTCAGACTGCTTTTATGGAGAGTCCTGATTTTTAACTTGTTTTCTGGCAAATTATTCAGTGTTGACCTTTCTCTTGCCTATACAGAGCTCTCCTGCTCCACACCAAAGCAGCTGGGACTGTTGGATCTGTGAGTCTGGAGAGGTTTGGAGAAAAAAAAAAAGGGCTGGACCCCCCTTCAAAGACTCAAGGAGCTTGAGTGTCAAGAGCAATCTGCCTGCATCAGGGTTCTGCAAGTAGAAGGTTTGAATCTTAAGGTCCAAAACACATCTTCAGGGAAAAAAATAGCCAAAAAGCAGCACAAAAGTGCTTTTCACAGTGATTAATTAGGATGTTGTGGTCAGCTGAATTGCTATAGGGAGGAAATGTGTATAACTAAATCAAGAGGTTATTTTTGTTACTACTGAAGTAACTATATTTATCATAAAAATAACCTCTTGAGCTCATTGTAGTAAATTATATTAAAAATACAGGGAAGAAAAGACTGGAACTCTGAAAAATAATGGTGTTTTTTTCTGCAAACCTCATCTGGTTCTGTGGCTTATGTGATGAATTTAGCAGTCCTCTTACCATGGAGTTTCCATCAGTTGATATACTTGTTTTCTGGATTATTGGAAGATAATTCTGTTTTTCTTTTGAACCATTAGCAAATAAAACATCAGGACTTAGATTAGAAATTAGAGAGAGGAGAAACTTGGGTTTCTTTTCTGCTTCCATCTGTTCTTCAATTGCTCCATTCTAAAGAACTTCTTATTCACATAAACGTTTTATTCCCTTTCTGGTTGTTTTCTCAAGGACCTGGTGGGCACTAGATGCAAATTTATGCTCTTGATATGCACATTTATTCTCTGTTTCCACCCTGTATTTCAGGGTAGATCATTCAGAAGGGTGGAGTAACTGAGTAGTTGTGACAAAAAGGAGTATTTTTAGCTGTGTCTTGGAAGGCTGCTGGTGGAAAGCCTGGAAAACAGTCTGGTTTCATGTCACATCATCACAGAGAAGATGGAAAATGACTTGGGATTCTCTTTATTCAGCACTGCCATGATTCCTGCAGAAGGAGGAGGCCCTGTTGATTGTAAATAGCAATTTATTATAACATTATATATAATATATATCATTAATAACAGACTTTGCTTACTGACTGTACAGGACCCTGTGTTGTCCATCTTCACACCAAGTTCTCTGGACAATCCTCAAATACCAAAGAGAGTTCCCAGTAGGAAAAAAAAAGGATTGCAGCTTTATTATTTACAGCACTCTCTGCACAGTGTTTTTTTCTGACAAATAAAAGCTCAAGCAGTGCTGCTAATCCTTAGCAACTCTTTGGCCTGAGACTTATTTAAGGTGTCACACTTCATCCTCAGTCTCCACTGGCTTCTCAAGCTGTGAAAAGTTCTGTGTGAAGTGATTAAAGGAAGGGATGCTTAGAGATAGGGGGGGGAAAAAAAAAGGAGGATGGCCAGGAGACAGATGTTTTGGCCCTGGAGCAACATCTGCATGGCACACTGTTCCCCCTGTCCTCCCCCTGGATGCAGGTTGCTGAGATTACCTTGCTGAGCCTTTTCTTCTAGTTCAAGGTGGTTCTTTATTGATCTGCTGGTGGCACTTGGTAAGGTGCCAACTCTCAGTATTAGCTGCTGGCCTTGTTTTATTGGAACCTGATAACCTGTTACTGTTTCCCTCCAGTGCTGAGGGTGTGTAAATGTTTCTCCTGGAATGGTTTAGAACATTGCTCTTTACATTTCCTACCTTAACCCTTCAGACTCTAGTGGTGGAGACTGGAGACTCCCTTCCTCATCCTTTTCCAGCCATGACCTGTGTGGGACATGCTGGGAGGCAGGGACGTGGGGACAGAGGTGGTGAGAATCACACCCCCCATTAACCATCACCCCTCCTGGGTCAGGAGCAGCCAGTTGCCACACCTAGGTGTCTGTACTGATGAAGGGAAGAAGTACAGAGTGTTTTAATGAAATATTCTGATCTTATTCCTATAAACAACGTCGTTTATGAGGAGTCTCTGGGAAGAATTTCAGAGCATCTGCTGATGCTCCACTCAAGTTCTTACAGATGAGAACTTTGAGAACGTTTTGCAGGTAGTTAAATGGTGCTTTAAATTTAAAATAGTGAAATTTTAGGTTGTCCAGCTGTTCCTTAGCTCCCTTCTTAGTATTTAATTTGATAATTTTGTGATAAATATAATGCATCTACATTTTCATTGTCCCCTCGTTACCCAGTTGGACTGATTGACCTCTGTGGAGTCAATTTATGTGGAATCAGTTAATTCTACTTCTTGTTGGTGCCAAGTGAAGACCATTGCAGAATGTCACCACGTATTCATACCAATGAGAGCTTCAATTATTTTTCTTCTCATGCCACCTGTTCTGGCAGCTAAAATAATACAGAATTTGATTTGTATTATTAGTTGGAAATGGAAGCAAATGAAGCAGAGCTTCTTGGCAGTGGTTCTCACTCTGTGCTGGCCAGCATCAGTGGCACTGCAGGCAGGGCTGCTGCTGCTGGGCAGACCTTTGCACTGGAGCCCATGGATTTGGGGACACTGGGACACCTCTGAATATTTGCTTTAAATCTGCAGGTAATCAGTGTAATATTTCCATATTGTAATGACAGAACTGATTTATCTGATGTTTCACTCAAACACCATGTGTCTGCAGGAGACAGGACTTTGGAAGGATGAAAATTAACAGGACTTTTAATTCTCTAAGGTGTGTATTTTGAGGTGTGCTGCTGCCCTCTGTGTCTGGGGAGATGCCTTATTCTTCTGCATGTGCAAGTAGCTATTTCTGAATAACCTTTAGAAAACTCTTAGGGAGTGAAACACAGCTGAAAAAATCTATAGCAGACTATTGTAAGGACATAATAGAATATGGCACAAAAGAAAAGACCTTCCTCCAGGGCTTTCTAACCTCATTATGTAGCAAATATGTACCTGTAGCAGAGACTGTTGTTGAGCTTTTAGAAATGCTGTAGAAAAGTTAATATTTTCTGTTCCATTAATAGCAGATGGGGTGTGTGTGTGGCTGACAGTTAGACTGGTGTGTTTATTAACTTCCTTGCCTTGGAAATGCACCTTGTTCTTCTTCTCTTCTGTGGGATTTTTGGAGGTGGGGCTTTTTTTTCATTGTTTCTGGGGTGTGTTTTTAATGTTGGGGGGGTTTTGGGTGCCTAGCAAGGCAACACCAGGTGGGATTCCTCAAGG